>JAWQEG010005223.1:92500-284294 GCA_033782935.1 Petrolisthes cinctipes
TAAGATTCTCTCCATAACCTTACAAAAACAGGAAGTAAGGGAAATAGGTCTGAACTTTGCAGTGCCGGGCTTAGGGATGGGTATTATTGTGCTGCTGGTCCAGGCTCGTGGTACACAACCATCACGAAGATAAAGATTGTACAGTCGAAGTAGAGGGTTCCCAGGTACTTGTTGAAGTAGGCGCAGCACAGCATAAGTAATACCATCATCACCAGGGGAAGAAGCTCTACCCTGAGAGAGAGCACGGCGCAACTCCTCCTCAGTTATCTCCTCTGCATCATCGTCATCACCTTGCAACAGAGCAGAGATTAGACGTAACCGATGGACAGCAGCACGGGAAGTGAGTGCATCTTGTATGTGGATGGGTAGACTGGCTGAGGTAGATTGTTCTGACCAGGCATCAACAAGTTGTTGGGCATAGTCGGCGGGAGTGTGATGACGAGCAGTGGCTGGTGTCTTTTTAACAACCTGACGGATGAGGTGCCACATAGAAGCCACACTTGTTTGCTGGTTGATGCTGTCTGTAAACCGCTGCCAAGACTCGGTGTGAGCACACTCCTGCAGGGCAACTAAAGTGTCCCTAGACATCTGGTAACGATGGAGCAGGTCAGGGTTTGGGTTGGGTTGAAACAATAGGCCATCAGGTTCAGCCTCCTCCTTTGCCTCCTGTATATGTGCATCCAGCGTCCAGGAGTGGGCAGTATGGCGATGCTGGAGGTGTGGCCGGGAGACGTATAGCCTATAAAAGTCATGAGTAGCAGGTACAAGATCAGAGTACAACTGTTCAGCTGATGATATGTCAAATGTAGGGAATACATGGGCCATGAATCAGATGTAAGTCGGGCAATATTTAGGGGGCACAGCAATACGCAAACGAGTGGCTGAAGCACTTGACCCAGCAGTTAGAGAATAATGAAACCGAAGAGCGATGTGATCAGAGAATAAGTCTGGCACGGAGGAGCACTGGACCTGAGATGCTATCAGGCCAGACGAGAGGATGTAATCCAGAGTACCTCCCCGGCAATGAGTGGCACCGCCAGTGTCCCAGCGTGTCAGATGATGCTTGCGTATGTATGAAAGGAGACGAACACCATTACGATTAATAGAGCCAGAACCATCACCCAAATCAGAATGCCAAGCATTAAAATCTCCCATATAAACAATACCACGCACTGTTGGAGAAGGAAGAGCCTCAAGAGTGAGTCTAGCTGGGGCAGAATAGACATTACATAGTTGTAGTACTCCATTCCCAGGTAGAACCTCAAATAGCTGAAAGGTCATGTCAGGATTAGTGGAGGTACGGAGAAGGCGATGTGGCAAGGAGCTATGTATGTAAGTCAGGAGACCATTCCTTACCAGATGAACATATGGCACATAACCTGAGAGAGGTGGAGCTTGCCCAGCAGCGAGCGGCCGTCCTGGAAATGCTTCCTGGAGAAAAATAACACTGGGATGATGACGAAAAACATAGGCCTTGAGTTGAGTGAGCTTAGCATAACTGGTGATACCACATACATTCCAGGAGATGACATCCAGCCGGCAATCACTAGCGAACTCTGTATTTGGAGGTAGAAGTCCTGTGAGTGGGGGCAGATGAGTGACCTGGAGAAGAAGATGGACCAGGAGAAGGGACTGACTCGAAAAGCTTTTCAAGGCGAGATGCAACAGTATCCATCTTTTCGGTAAGGGTAGTGATAGTTGAGATGATGGCCTGCTGAGCCTCGACCAAGGTGGAGAGTTTGGAGTCATTGGCAGCCTGCACGGCAACCAGCCCATCAATCCTGGCTTCAAGGGCAGAAAAGCGGTTCTCGAGAGCCGTACATCGTGCCATGAGGGTAGCAACAGACTTGCGGAGGGCCAGGTCTGAAGGTGAGGCAGGGCTGGTAGGAGGAGCAGACTGGGGAGGTAGTGGTGGTGGCGGTGGTGGAGGCGGAGCAATAGTAGTGACATGAGCCTTGACCTGACGTCGAGTACATCCATGCCACACGTTAACCCCTGGCTGATGGCATCATGGACACTTCCATCGAGACGTATCCTCAGGAGGTGAAGGCTCAGAGGTGGAGGCAGCAGGACGTGATGGTTCGCCCCTGTCAGGACACGTCTTGGAATCATGGTCGGCGGCACACCATGCACACTTCGGCCTGGCAGAACAGTACCGGGAGATATGCTTAACTCCCCAGCACCTGTAGCACCAAGGCTGGTCATTATGAAGTTTCCTCACCTCACACGGTGGAAGGCAGGGGAGGAAATCAAAGGAAATCTCATTTGGAGGTGGATCGGGTTGACTCCAGACAACAACAATACGGCTAATGGGGGAACCATCTTGGAAAAAACGACGGGCAAAGTACACACCAGGGTATCCCTTAGCAAGTTTCGGGTCAACATCAATAGGAAAATGGGTAAGGATGTAGCTGGGGAACTTCCGAGGCCTCTCGGGTGAGTCTTCAAGAATGAGAGTCAGAGACAAAAATTCACCAGCCTTCACTCTATCAATGATATCCTGACTCTTCCTAGAGATGCAGACAAACTGGAAGGTGACAGCAGCCATCTTCACTTCAGACAGTTCACGCTGCAGCTGGAAGGCCCTGTTGACATCAGACAACCAACGCAATTTTGTGTCCATAGATGGGTTCCCAGAGAAGGAGAGCTTGACATAGGTATTTCTTGGGGCAAAAGCAGGAAGGTTGGACGAGGGCAAGGAGTTGGTATACAAGGAAGAAACACCACGTTGAGGCAGAGAAGGTACATCATGCACAGCTGAAGCACCCTTGGCAGTCTTGGCAGCCGGAGGCAAACAGTCCACACCATCGGAATCCTGCAAGGAGTCAGACGAGGCATCAACGGGTCGCTTGGTAGAGGTTGGGGAGGTGGAAGGCTGCAACCTGAGCTGCGGAGTGACCGAGGAGAGGGGGGGAGGGTTGCGAGAAGGCAGCTCAGGCCAGTGATCCTCGATAGGAGACTCATCCTCCTCCGACATGGCCAAGTCGGCCTCTAGGCAGGAAGCCACATCCGAATCCGCGCTCTCCATCAGGCCAGGCAAGGCCTAAATGGGAAGCGAACAACTGACCACACCCGAACACACGAACATACACACACAGAACCACAATAAAACAAATAAACCACAAACAACAATACCACAAAAAGCAAAACCACAAAAAAAAACGAGATAGAAAATATAAACAACCCCTATAACAGCACAGACACAACAACACACAAACAAGAACATAGAAACAAGACAAACAACAACACAAACAACAACACAGGACTGGAGAGAGTGGATTGTTCATTGCTATACTAAATTTTGGTTCAAAATTTTTCTTCTTGAAATTCAATATATATATATATATATATATATATATATATATATATATATATATATATATATATATATATATATATATATATATATATATATATATATATATATATATATATATATATATATATATATATATATATATATATATATATATATATATATATATATATATATATTGTTACGGAGCGATGTAACTATGCTGTGAAACAGGGGTAGTGAAGATGTTGTATTTACCTGGGGTTAACAGCAAGTCAGTAACTGGCTCTCTTTTTATTATTTAGTGTTACATCACTGAACAAATAATAAAATCTTTGCTTTCTTCAGGTTCTACATTGCATATGAAGCTTTATAGCTAACCTGGAAAGCCAAACTAAAATCCAATCATGTAACACCTCCCCCATAAAAGAACGAAATTTCCCGTGAGAAATTTCGGCCTTTTTACAATCTCGAGGGGAAATAAAATACATGTCATAGAAACGATGACAACAAGGAACAAGGAGAACTGGAGACTCTTCTGCCATGGCCACCCCCTTGGGTTGAACTGCTTGGAGGAAAATATCCGGCATGCCCTTGACCAGTTGTGCTTGGGATTCCCCACAAGTTGTCAGGTGTGTCTTCCATACCAAAAGGGAAAACGGTACTCCTGTGTGTATTCCAAGTGCCAAGATACCCAGCCCTCCCACAACTTTTCCTATTTCCTGTATGTTTTCCTTATGCAAAGATGTCCAGCCAATCCCACCACGACCGCGACAGCGACAGCGACATCGAGCGACAACGACAGCGACAGCGAGCAACAGCGACATCGAGCGACAGCGACAACGACAGCGACAGCGACAACGACAGCGACAGCGAGTGACAGCGACAACGTGCGACAGCGACAACGACAGCGACAGCGACGGCGACAGGGCTGGGCACTATCTCCACCAAAGGCACAGGAAACTCAGGGACAGGTATACTGGGGCTAGGAAAGACAGCACTGGAAACTCAGGGACAGGGTTTTAACTTAACCCTCTTGTGGTCCTGGGAACTGGCATACACTCCACAGCATCAAGTAAGATAACTGTTCCCAGTCCAAGCTGTCAAGTAGGCAAGCCGAGTAGGCAAGCGCTGACACACAACATTCCTATTTGTCCGCCAATGCTATTTTAACCCGTATGTACCGAGGGAGCATTGTTACGTGACATGAGGAGAACTACGAACCTTATAGACAGCTCGTCACCTTCAGGGTCTTCTAGGCTTAGGACAGTGTTGTATCCTTCTGCTTCAACATCAGCATATTCTTCCAGTCACTTGATCTTCACATCAATAGCATTTTCAATCTTTTCTTTGTCTTCATCAGCAAACATTTCGACATCCTTGATCATGCGGTCAATGTTCTCAGGTGTAATGCAGTTCTGATCATTACTGACTACAATCTTTTCCTTGTTGCAACACACTTAACAACAATCTTAAATGTTATTTCAATCTGAGGCACACCTCTTTGCCAGTCAGGTCAAACTTGCCAAAAATGTGGTTGTTCTTTGTCATTGGCCTTTCTCCTTCTAAACTTGGATGTGACAGCATACTGGTTGTCCGAGGTAGTTGAAAAGATCTGCTGGCTCTTCTTTGTAGGGATGACACTGTTGACATCAAGGAGAACACAAAGAACGAAAAAGAGACAACAAAACTACTGACTGCACATAACCCCGACATCTTGACTACCATCCTGGCGAGGTCGCCAATTTGTTACGGCGCGATGTAACTACGCTGTGAAACAGGGGTAGTTAAGATGTTAGTGAAGATGTTGTATTCACCTGGGGTTAATAGCAAGTCAGTAACTGGCTCTCTTTTTATTATTTAGTGTTACATCGCTGAACAAATAATAAAATCTTTGCTTTCTTCAGGTTCTACATTGCATATGAAACTTTATAGCTAACCTGGAAAGCCAAACTAAAATACAATAATGTAACAATATATATATATATATATATATATATATATATATATATATATATATATATATATATATATATATATATATATATATATATTCTCTTTCAAACAAACGAGGTTAAAGGAAATGGCTTGTTCTGCATTAATGAGTTTATTATTTATATTTTCAATATTTCTTACAATTTTTCTTAAGTCTTCACTTAGATGGTGGATGAGTGAGGCAAAAGTTGAGTTGTTGGGGGAGGTCGACGTTTCGTCCAGTACATCGGACATCTTCAGGAGGAAGTGGCGATTCTGAGTGGGTGAGGGGTATTTAACTGTTTTCCGTATGTGGGGTGGGCGGGGCCACCATATCAGAGGCCTAGTGATTGGTGGATAGGGGGTAGCTTCTGATTCTGGCGCTACGTCTGAGTTGTTGGTTGGTTGTAGTGGGTAAGATGTTAGATGTTTGTGGTGGGTCAGTAGGTGTTGGAGGTGTGGTGAGTATCCTGACGGTGTTGGTGATGTGTCGTTTTCTGGAGGGCAGTATTTGGAGGTCTTGTGTCTGGTTGTTAATAGAGGGTTGTAGGGTTTCTATGTAGATCGCTTCTAGGTAGGAGAGTCTTCTGCTGTCTGTTTCTTTGTCTAGTATGGTGGTATTGTTTACTAGTTTGTCTCGTGTCAGAGCTTGGTTGTCGTGGGTAAGGTAGTGGTCTTTTATAGACCCTGACTGGAGGTGCATGGTGAGACGACGAGACAGTGATGTTTGTGTTTTACCAACATAGTGGTGAGGCTCACAGTCCACACTGTTACAGGTGTGTTGGTAAATCACGTGGTCACTGTTCATCGGTCTCTTGGGGGTAGTAGGTCGGTTGTGTAGGGTGAGGTTCGAGGTTTTTGGAGACTTGTAGTAAATTACTAGTTTGATCTCGCTGTCTGGGTCGGTGGGGTGAACATTCTTCTTTATTATGTCTCTTAGTATGGTCTCGTCAGTCTTGTAGTCGGTAGACATGTAGTTGCGGTAGTAGAGTTTGATATCACTGTTGGGTTTGGTTGGGGGATTCACCTCGTACCATTTTTCTAGCTGGAGTTTGATGGTGTTGGAGACGTCTGTGTTGGAATATCCATTGTTTACCAGGACTTGGGTGAGACGGTCCAGTTCCTGGTGTGTGTCTCTCCAGCTGGTGCAGTGGGAGAGAGCCCTCCTGACGTAGGATGAGATGGTGGATTGGAGGTATCTCTTGGGGCATTCACTGTCACCATTTAGACACCGTCCGTTGTTGGTGGACTTTGTGTACACTGTGGTTCGGAAGTCTGAGTCGTGGTGGGCAACCAAGAGGTCCAGGAAGGGTAGTTTGCCATCCGTTGCTTTTTCGTAGGTGAAGTTCAGACCAGACGAGGAGATTAACCGTTGTTGTAGTAGTAGTAGCTCGTCTAGGTCCTTCACTTGAACAAAAATGTCGTCAACATACCGACAGTATATCGATGGGCGATTACATTTGAGAAGGTCCTCTTCAACAGTACCCATAAAGAAGTTAGCGAAGAGGACCCCCAGGGGGCTACCCATCGCTATACCGTCAATCTGCTGATACATATTGCCACGGGGGCAAATAAATGGAGCTTCCTTGGTGCAGAGTTCAAGTAGAGTCTTGAGGCAGGTCTTGGGGATGTCCAGTCGTGGGAGGTCTGGGTGTTCGTAAACCCGGTGGAGGATGATGTCTATAGTTTTATCCACTGGTACATTAGTGAACAAACTCTCAACATCCAGGGAGGCGATGATATGGTTGTCTACTTTAGGAGAGTCACGGAGAATTTGTAGAAAATCTGTGGCTGAACTGAGGCTGTACTTGCTGGGCACGTAAGGTGAAAGTAAGTTATTCAGAGATTTGGCCAGTTGGTATGTTGCAGTTGGGATCTGGGAGATGATAGGCCTGAGGGGGTTCCCAGGCTTGTGGGTTTTCACTGTGCCATAGGTGTAACCAGGCGCAAATTCTCCAATGAGTTATTTCAGGTGTATCCCTCCAGCCTTAGCGTTGATGGTAGAAATGGTGGTGTTGGCCCTTCGCTTGATGTCGTTGGTGGGGTTGCGCGTGATTCTTTTGAATTTGCTGGTGTCACTTAGAATGTTGTCTACTTTCTGTAGGTATTCCTCTCTTCCATGGACAACTAAAGAGGAGGCCTTATCAGCACGACGAATGATGATGTCCGGGTTTTCTCGTAGCTGTTTCGAGGCAAGGAAGTGATTTTTACTCAGGAGTTTGCTGTGGTAGACTCCCCTCGTCTTGGCGGCTTCAGCAAGTAGAGTTGGTTGAAGTGCAGTTGAGGTAGTAATTTTCCCGTTTTTCTCTAGTTGGTGGATGTCGTCTAAGAGGATCTCCATCTCCAGTCGTTTCCGGTGTGGTTTTGGCTTAGTCATGTAGTGACAATTTAGCCCCATGTTGAGAAGGTCCTGTTGGTCTGGGGTGAGTGTGGTGTTGGTGAGGTTGACGTATCCTGGGGATGGTTGAGGCAACTTGATATTGCCCCCATATAGATGTGATAGTTTCTTGATGGCTACACTCTCTGTCTTTCGTCGGTGTTGTTCCCCGAGGAGCTGTAGTTTTCTGTTGATTTGTAGTCGTAGGTCGTCGGTAGTGGTTCCATCTTCCCATAGGAGGAAGAGAGCATCTCGTTGTGTTCTTAGTTTTCTTGCAGTTTCTTTTTTCTCAGCTATTTCTTCTCTCACCAGTTCTTCACGAAACTGTAGAGTGCTGTTCCTGTTTCTGGCATTCTCGTTATGTAGTTTTATTTTGGTATAGCCAGGGAGTATATTCTCTTTCAAACAAACGAGGTTAAAGGAAATGGCTTGTTCTGCATTAATGAGTTTATTATTTATATTTTCAATATTTCTTACAATTTTTTTTAAGTCTTCACTTAGATGGTGGATGAGTGAGGCAAAAGTTGAGTTGTTGGGGGAGGTCGACGTTTCGTCCAGTACATCGGACATCTTCAGGAGGAAGTGGCGATTCTGAGTGGGTGAGGGGTATTTAACTGTTTTCCGTATGTGGGGTGGGCGGGGCCACCATATCAGAGGCCTAGTGATTGGTGGATAGGGGGTAGCTTCTGATTCTGGCGCTACGTCTGAGTTGTTGGTTGGTTGTAGTGGGTAAGATGTTAGATGTTTGTGGTGGGTCAGTAGGTGTTGGAGGTGTGGTGAGTATCCTGACGGTGTTGGTGATGTGTCGTTTTCTGGAGGGCAGTATTTGGAGGTCTTGTGTCTGGTTGTTAATAGAGGGTTGTAGGGTTTCTATGTAGATCGCTTCTAGGTAGGAGAGTCTTCTGCTGTCTGTTTCTTTGTCTAGTATGGTGGTATTGTTTACTAGTTTGTCTCGTGTCAGAGCTTGGTTGTCGTGGGTAAGGTAGTGGTCTTTTATAGACCCTGACTGGAGGTGCATGGTGAGACGACGAGACAGTGATGTTTGTGTTTTACCAACATAGTGGTGAGGCTCACAGTCCACACTGTTACAGGTGTGTTGGTAAATCACGTGGTCACTGTTCATCGGTCTCTTGGGGGTAGTAGGTCGGTTGTGTAGGGTGAGGTTCGAGGTTTTTGGAGACTTGTAGTAAATTACTAGTTTGATCTCGCTGTCTGGGTCGGTGGGGTGAACATTCTTCTTTATTATGTCTCTTAGTATGGTCTCGTCAGTCTTGTAGTCGGTAGACATGTAGTTGCGGTAGTAGAGTTTGATATCACTGTTGGGTTTGGTTGGGGGATTCACCTCGTACCATTTTTCTAGCTGGAGTTTGATGGTGTTGGAGACGTCTGTGTTGGAATATCCATTGTTTACCAGGACTTGGGTGAGACGGTCCAGTTCCTGGTGTGTGTCTCTCCAGCTGGTGCAGTGGGAGAGAGCCCTCCTGACGTAGGATGAGATGGTGGATTGGAGGTATCTCTTGGGGCATTCACTGCACCAGCTGGAGAGACACACACCAGGAACTGGACCGTCTCACCCAAGTCCTGGTAAACAATGGATATTCCAACACAGACGTCTCCAACACCATCAAACTCCAGCTAGAAAAATGGTACGAGGTGAATCCCCCAACCAAACCCAACAGTGATATCAAACTCTACTACCGAAACTACATGTCTACCGACTACAAGACTGACGAGACCATACTAAGAGACATAATAAAGAAGAATGTTCACCCCACCGACCCAGACAGCGAGATCAAACTAGTAATTTACTACAAGTCTCCAAAAACCTCGAACCTCACCCTACACAACCGACCTACTACCCCCAAGAGACCGATAAACAGTGACCACGTGATTTACCAACACACCTGTAACAGTGTGGACTGTGAGCCTCACCACTATGTTGGTAAAACACAAACATCACTGTCTCGTCGTCTCACCATGCACCTCCAGTCAGGGTCTATAAAAGACCACTACCTTACCCACGACAACCAAGCTCTGACACGAGACAAACTAGTAAACAATACCACCATACTAGACAAAGAAACAGACAGCAGAAGACTCTCCTACCTAGAAGCGATCTACATAGAAACCCTACAACCCTCTATTAACAACCAGACACAAGACCTCCAAATACTGCCCTCCAGAAAACGACACATCACCAACACCGTCAGGATACTCACCACACCTCCAACACCTACTGACCCACCACAAACATCTAACATCTTACCCACTACAACCAACCAACAACTCAGACGTAGCGCCAGAATCAGAAGCTACCCCCTATCCACCAATCACTAGGCCTCTGATATGGTGGCCCCGCCCACCCCACATACGGAAAACAGTTAAATACCCCTCACCCACTCAGAATCGCCACTTCCTCCTGAAGATGTCCGATGTACTGGACGAAACGTCGACCTCCCCCAACAACTCAACTTTTGCCTCACTCATCCACCATCTAAGTGAAGACTTAAGAAAAATTGTAAGAAATATTGAAAATATAAATAATAAACTCATTAATGCAGAACAAGCCATTTCCTTTAACCTCGTTTGTTTGAAAGAGAATATACTCCCTGGCTATACCAAAATATATATATATATATATATATATATATATATATATATATATATATATATATATATATATATATATATATATATATATATATATATATATATATATATATATATATATATATAGTGCATGCTTACAAACCAAATTCATTGAATAATTCACCAATAAGTCATTTACACGGCTAACATTATTTCGTTTGTGTGCTTATAAACCAATACCAAGCACTGTCGAATCGACCCTAAGTTGACACACTACTTTTGTCCTTGACTGTACAAATGATTCCTCCAAATTATTCCAAGCAACAGAACACCATTATTTGTGTTCATCTGGTCCTGTTTCCTGACATACTTTGGAGGAATCAAGATGCTCCAATATACCAAAATTATAGACCTACTCTTCCCTTAACACTATACCATCCAAGGTCGGCCATCTATGGCCCACCCTCGATGAAATACCCAGAATTTAACTTTTTTTTTTTTTAATAAATATTGTAGGAAGAAATGTTTATAGCTAAAATATAGAGATTAAATCCTAGCACATAATTACTCTCAAATTCAATGTCTCTAGCCATCATATAACCTATATTTTATGAAATTCTAAAATTCCCCGAACGAATCAAAACAAAAAAGCACGACAACCAGTGAAATTTCAGTAGACTGGCAATACTGTTTTTGTTTTATTATTGTCGGCGGAACTTATCGTCTCGCTGTTATTAATTTTCGAAATACATAAACTTGATAACATAAAAACAACATTATCCCTCACTGAAGATCAAATTTTCTTAGTTCTTTTTTATGTTTATAAAATATTTGGTACAGTCGCGAGCTGATGGGATGGAGACACGAGCTCACTCATCATGGGGGCATTTCTACCTGTCGAGTTATGGAGGGGGGAAGGGAGAGAGAGAGAGAGGAACAGATGGGGGGAGGTTATGTAGGGGCTGGTGGAGTGTTGCCACTTCTGACTGATATAGAACTATCGCACCATCCACTGAAAGTTTCATACGAAGCATTCACTGATGAGAGGGAGAAACGAGAAGGAGGAATGAAGGTGGTTGGGGATGAATGTATGAGCGACGTGAGTGAAGATATTGCAGGATGAATTGAATTAGTTGTGTATACGAGTTAGACGGACATAGGGATATGTAATAACTGATTAATATTTTCGAGTTGGATATATAACTGATATTATTTCGCCACACTAAACTCACCATTGTGAACTGTGTGAGTGTTAGCTTAAAAGTTTAAAGTAATAAAAACATTTTTATCCATCGTAACATAACATTCATCAATAGTTACATAACCAAATGATTAAGTTAAAGTTTACCGCAACTCCACTGTTTCTATTAAACCTGGACGAATCAAAGGTGACAAACATATATTCTCTTTGTCGGGAGAATAATATGTTACAGTTCTGCCCCTCAAAATGCACTGGTTTGCTAGATTGCCAACATTAATAATTAAGTCGTGTGGGTGAAAGCTAGACACATATATAGGCCGCATCTAAATTCACAATTATAAATCCTAAGAATAATGGAATACAGATATGTAATGTTTTATAGAAATGGAACTGAAATTTGTATTTCTGTATATTGTCTTTTACTTTAATGTTGTCTCTATTAAGAGTTTTATAATATAAATATTGTGGCTTATAAGGTGCAGTAATATTATCATAAAGTAAGTATTAAAAGTAATAGTAAGATGGTAGTCCTCTATTGAATTAATCCTTTGTATTATTGTTTGCACTTAAATACTCGTCATTTTAAATTTGTAGGGCTCGCTTCAACAGAAAACACAGTCTCGCTCCAGAACAGGTGGAGTGTGGACGTACTCGTGGCGCTCTGCCTCCATTCTCGTTTGTGTTGTTGTTTTGTGTTGTTTTGGAGCTCTTGTTTGTGTTTTTTGTGTTGTTTGTGAGTTCTTGTTTGTGTGTTGCTGTTTCTGTGGTGTTGCTGGTGTTGTTTGTCTGTTGTGGTTCTGTGTATAGTTTTGTTGTGATTGTCTGTGTGTATGTGGATGTGTGTGTGTGTGTGTGTCCCTGGCTGATTGAGTGTTTAGTTGTTTGTGTTGTTGTTTGCTTTCCATCTAGGCCTTGCCTGGCCTGATGGAGAGTGCGGATTCCTGCTTGGAGGCCGACTTGGCAATGTCGGAGGAAGACGAGTCTCCAATTGAGGATCACTGGCCTGAGCTGCCTTCTCGCAACCCTCCCCCCCTCTCCTCGGTCACTCCGCAGCACAGGTTGCAGCCGTCCACCTCCTCAACCTCTACCAAGCGACCTGTTGATGCCTCGTCCGACTCCTCGCAGGATTCCGATGGTGTGGACTGTTTGCCTCCAGCTGCCAAGGGTGCTTCAGCTGTGCACGACGTACCTTCTCTGCCTCACCCTGGTGTTTCTTCTTTGTATACCAACTCCTTGCCCTCGTCCAACCTTCCTGCTTTTGCCCCGAGAGATGCCTATCTCCAACTCTCCTTCTCTGGAAACCCATCTACGGACACAAAGCTGCGTTGGTTGTCTGATGTCAACAGGGCCTTCCAGTTGCAGCGTGAACTGGCTGAAGTCAAGATGGCTGCTGTCACCTCCCGGTTTGTCTACATCTCTAGGAAGCGTCAGGACATCATTGATAGAGTGAAGGCTGGTGAATTTTTATCTCTGCCTCTCATTCCTGAAGACTCACCTGAGAGGCCTCGTAAGTTCCGCAGCTACATCCTCACCCGTTTTCCTATTGATGTTGACCCGAAACTTGCCAAAGGATACCCTGGTGTGTACTTTGCCCGTCGTTTTTTCCAAGATGGTTCCCCCATTAGCCGTATTGTTGTTGTCTGGAGTCAACCCGATCCACCTCCAAATGAGATTTCCTTTGATTTCCTCCCTTGTCTTCCACCGTGTGAGGTGAGGAAACTTCATAATGACCAGCCTTGGTGCTACAGGTGCTGGGGAGTTGGGCATATCTCCCGGTACTGTTCTGCCAGGCCGAAGTGTGCATGGTGTGCCGCCGACCATGATTCCAAGACGTGTCCTGTCAGGGGCGAACAATCACGTCCTGCTGCCTCCACCTCTGAGCCTTCACCTCCTGAAGATACGTCTCGATGGAAGTGTCCACGATGCCTTCAGCCAGGGGTTAACGTGTGGCATGGATGTACTCGACGTAAGGTCCAGGCTCGTGTCTCTACTATTGCTCCGCCTCCTTCACCACCACCACCACCACCACCACCTCCCCAATCTGCTCCTCCTACCAACCCTGCCTCACCTCCAGACCTGGCCCTCCGCAAGTCTGTTGCTACCCTCATGGCACGATGTACGGCTCTTGAAAACCGCTTTTCTGCCCTTGAAGCCAGGATTGATGGGCTGGTTGCCGCTCAGGCTGCCAATGACTCCAAACTCTCCACCTTGGTCGAGGCTCAGCAGGCCATCATCTCAACTGTCACTACCCTAACCGAAAAGATGGATACTGTTGCATCTCGCCTTGAAAAGCTTTTCGAGTCAGTCCCTTCTCCTGGTCCATCTTCTTCTCCAGGTCGCTCATCTGCCCCCACTCACCGGACTTCTACCTCCAAATATAGAGTTCGCTAGTGATTGCCGGCTGGATGTCATCTCCTGGAATGTATGTGGTATCACCAGTTATGCTAAGCTCACTCAACTCAAGGCCTATGTTTTTTGTCATCATCCCAGTGTTATTTTTCTCCAGGAAGCATTTCCAGGACGGCCGCTCGCTCTTGGGCAAGCTCCTCCCCTCTCAGGTTATGTGCCATATGTTCATCTGGTAAGGAATGGTCTCCTGACTTACATACATAGCTCCTTGCCACATCGCCTTCTCCGTACCTCCACTAATCCTGACATGACCTTTCAGCTATTTGAGGTTCTACCTGGGAATGGAGTACTCCAACTATGTAATGTCTATTCTGCCCCAGCTAGACTCACTCTTGAGGCTCTTCCTTCTCCAACAGTGCGTGGTATGGTGTATATGGGAGATTTTAATGCTCGGCATTCTGATTTGGGTGATGGTACTGGCTCTATTAATCGTAATGGTGTTCGTCTCCTTTCATACATCCGCAAGCATCATCTGACACACTGGGACACTGGTGGTGCCACTCATTGCCGGGGAGGTACTCTGGATTACATCCTCTCGTCTGGCCTGATAGCATCTCAGGTCCAGTGCTTCTCCGTGCCAGACTTATTCTCTGATCACATTGCTCTTCGGTTTCATTATTCTCTAACTGCTGGGTCAGGTGCTTCAGCCACTCGTTTGCGTATTGCTGTGCCCCCTAAATATTGCCCGACTTACATCTTATTTATGGCCCATGTATTCCCTACATTTGACATATCATCAGCTGAACAGTTGTACTCTGATCTTGTATCTGCTACTCATGACTTTTATAGGCTATACGTCTCCCGGCCACACCTCCAGCATCGCCATACTGCCCACTCCTGGACGCTGGATGCACGTATACAGGAGGCAAAGGAGGAGGCTGAACCTGATGGCCTATTGTTTCAAGCCAACCCAACCCCTGACCTACTCCATCGTTACCAGATGTCTAGGGACGCTTTAGTTGCCCTGCAGGATTGTGCTCACACTGAGTCTTGGCAGCGGTTCATGGACAGCATCAACCAGCAAACAAGTGTGGCTTCTATGTGGCACCTCATCCGTCGGGTTGTTAAAAAGACACCGGCCACTGCTCGTCATCACACTCCTGCCGACTATGCCAAACAACTTGTCGATGCCTGGTCAGAACAATCTACCCCAGCCAGTCTACCCATCCACATACAAGATGCACTTGCTTCCCGTGCTGCTGTCCATCGGCTACGTCTAATGTCTGCTCTGTTACAAGATGATGACGATGATGCAGAGGAGATAACTGAGGAGGAGTTGCGCCGTGCTCTCATTCGGGGTAGAGCTTCTTCTCCTGGTGATGATGGTATTACTTATGCTGTGCTGCGCCTACTTCAACAAGTTCCTGGGAACCCTCTACTTCGACTGTACAATCTTTGTCTTCGTGACGGTTGTGTACCACGAGCCTGGACCAGCAGCACAATAATACCCATCCCTAAGCCCGGCACTGCGAAGTTCAGGCCTATTTCCCTTGCTTCCTGTTTCTGTAAGGTTATGGAGAGAATCTTACTCAATCGTCTCATGTACAGACTGCAGGATCGTCTCTCTCCTTGGCTGTTTGGTTTCCTTTCCCAGCAGAGCACACATCACTGGCTAATCGACCTGTACTCTCGCCTTTCCAGGGACAGTGTGGTGGCCTTCATTGACCTTCGAAGTGCCTTCGATGTTGCTAATAGAGACGTCATTTTGGATCAACTGGTTGACTTTGGGATAAAGGGTAATCTACTACAGTGGATTCGGGGCTACCTGAGTAACAGGACCTCCTGTGTGTTTTTCAGTGGTGCACTCAGTCCTTTGCGCAGTTTTCATCTTGGTACGCCTCAAGGTGGTGTTCTCAGCCCATTGTTATTTAATATTCTGATGCATCGGTTGCTCACTTCTCTCCCTGATATTCCTGGAACTACAATTACGTGCTATGCTGATGATATCTGTGTTCATTCTACCTCACCAAGGGATCTCCAGCGGTTTCTTGACTCCTTCTCTGTGGCCTCCTCTCACTGTGGCATTATTGTCTCCCCAGATAAGAGCAGAATATTCACCTGCCGCCTTCCTCAAGCTCAGCCAGTGTTCACCATTGGAGGGACTGTCATTCCCATGTGTTCCCAGTACTGCTACCTGGGTGCGCCAGTCAATATTTGGCCGATTGTCCCTGCCAGACCTCAAGACCATCCCATTGTCCAGGATTTATTGGGTCGTCTCCAGCGCCGACTTACACCACTTCAATGGCTATCTAACAACTCCTCGGGCATCTCCATCCCAGTAGCCAGGACCATCTATATTGCTTTTATCCGTTCAGTTGTTGAATACCTTTCCCCTGCTCTGATTCAACTTCCTAGGGCTACTCTGGAAACTTTAGAAAAATTTCAAAATAGAGCAATGAGAATTATTCTCGGCTGTCCAATGTCGACCAGGATAGTGAACATGCAGCGTGAGTTGCGTCTTCCCCCATTAGTGGAGAGAATTTATTCTAATGTTACTTGCTTCACTGTCAAGTGCCTCCATTTCCCACATCTTTCACCCCATTACTCTCAGTTAGTCAGGACTTCTCTTAGACCAAACTACCCGGTCCCTCCCATACTGCCTGCTGGACGTACTCTTATAAGGTCTGTTTCCTCTGTGCTCCGTGGTCTTAATATAGATATAATGGTTGCAGACGCCCCCGCAGGGCCCCCTCCATGGATGCTACCAACACCTGATGTGAGCTTTACACCTACTTCCAAGTCGGAGCTGCCTTCTCTACAGCAGCAGTTGGCTCTGGAACACATAGAAACAGTGACTTCCTCCATCACAGATCCATACTGCCTCTACACTGATGGCTCATTGCAGGTGGATAGTGCAGCAGGTTGTGCTGTTTTTTCGCCTGACCTGGAGTCACCTCCAGGGGGCTGGGTTGGCCGTCGTCTCTGTAACCACTCTAGCTCAACATTGTGTGAACTGTATGCCATTCTGGATGCTGTTAGTGTTGTTTGTCAACGTGGAGTGAATGCTGCCATTTTTTGTGACTCCAAACCTGCCCTTCATTCCCTCTCTAGTGTTCAGCCCACACACTCTACTGTTATTCAGCAGATTTTATCGTTTTTGGCCTTATTGCGTCACCGTAACTTGACTGTCAAATTTTTATGGGTGCCATCCCATGTAGGTTTACGTCACAATGGTACAGTTGACAGACTCGCAAAGGAAGCCTGCCATCTGCCTCCTCGTGGTGCTGGACGTCCTCTCTCCCTGACATGTTACCTCTCTAAAGTCCGCTCCGCCGCTCTCCTCCCTGTACGGCGACGCAGGGATGCAGAGAGGCCCTTCAGCATCTCCATCACCCATTACGAGTCTGTCTGCCATCACAAATATTCCTACCGTCGTCGAGGCCTCATGGTTCGGAGGCACAATGTAGTCTCTGCTCGTTTGAGGCTTGGCTACCGGCCACCGTGGCAGGTTGCTGGGATGCAGGGTGAGCCTCCCTTCACTGAGTGTCGCTTGTGTCGAGCGCCTCGTGCTAACACTATAGAGCACTATTGCCTAGCCTGCCCCACTGTCCGACGCTTGCTGCCCCAGGGCCTGCCACTTGATGTGGTTTGTCGACACCTGCTGAACCATCAGGTTCTGGAGGAACTTCTGGTGCGCCACCCTCGTTTTGGTGGATTTAAGTAGGTCATGATATAAATATTTGTCTGTATGCTTGTGCTTCATTCTGTTATGTTTTCGTGATGTGAGTGTGTGTGCGCATGTGTGTGTGCTTGTGTGTGTATGTGGTCATTGGGTTCTCGTGAGTCCCGCTTACCCTTGTGTACTGTTGTCTGCCTATTGACTGACGCTACGGCGCAATGAATTAAAAAAAAAAAAAAAAAAAAAAAAACAGAAAACACACACACACACACACACACACACACACAGCAGTGAGTAACACTCTGTAATCAACAACAATATAATAATTTAATGTTATCACTGTAGTTACTTGACGGTAGCCATTATTTTCAAGGATAAATACACACAGTATCTAGAACATTTTATTGGACGCATAATAACTTTTTGAGTCTCACTAACTTTGCCATGAAGGCTGACACCTCAAAGGTTGTCAGCACTGATTATCATATACTTCACAAACGGTAACTAGCTTTATTCTACTATGCCAACGTGTTAATGATTTCCTTGTTATGGGCAGAAATTTACTTGTAATCCAATAATACACTATATGTAACATAGAACACGTTATTTTATTCCCGTGTGTTAGGTTGGTAAGCCTGCGAAGGCTACAAGGTGTGGGATCAAGCTCCTTTAGTGTGTGTGTGTAAAGGGAACTGTGGTTCACATGACTCGAACCCTCACTTCACCAGAAATGTGCCTGTATTCTGCAGGAGAGATTCTGTCTCATTCCGTTCCACAGAATATTCTTTTCCCATAAAAAATATGGATACTTGTGGTTCTCATAATTATGTGTAATATTAATTATTGTTGAAACACATATATCATTGATTATAGCAATTTCATTAAATATGTCAAGTTTTATAGACACCAATCCCATCTGATGTCATTACAGTTCTGATATCGAACAATACTTATATATGAGAGTACTCTTATAATTATGATGACCATGCTAAAATTCAATACATAGGTTTGTTATTGTGAACTCCATCTCCATTAGTCCCTTCGCCCAAAGTCAACCATAAATCATTAAGAAAAAGAAAGACCCACAGCCACGGTTATTGGCGCCTCTCTTGCTCTTTCTCCCTCCACCAGCCCCTCCATACCCCCCCTTCTTCCTCTTAAACTCCTCCATAACTCGTCAGGTAGAAGCGACCCCATGATGAGTGTGCTCGTGTCTCCATCCCATCAGCTCGCGACTGTACGTCTGCAGAAAGAAAGACAGTGGGATGGGAGGGTAGGGCAGTGTTACCAGGTGAAGGAAGGAAAGTTGTCTGTTTTAGGGAATTTTGAAGCCCACATAGGGAACTTATATTCAGATTGTTCAAGAGGAAACAGGGAAATTTCTACCAGACGAAAATAAATCCAAAAAGACCGTCAGTGTTCAAGAGTAATCAGGGAATACCAGTAATTGAGGCAGAGGTAAATTCCAAAGGTAATGTTATGGAAATTTCATGAAGCAAACCTGATGGCATCACTGTATGAGAGGGAGAGGGAGTGCAGTATTACCAAGGATAATAGACTATCATCCTTGAGTATTACCATACTCGTAATTGCATCGTAATTGTCATCACCACAAAGCCAAAAGTTATTTTTCCACTTTTATCACTTTATCACTCAGGGTCCAGGGTCCAGGGCAGTAGATTAGCAGTCCTTCACCTGAATCTCCTCCCTCCCCCCCTTAGCCTACTCTTTCTTCATCTGTATTTTATGTGTTTATTTGTCTCTCTGCATAGTAATGTCCCTCTGCATAGTGATGTGCTTCTGAATTATTATCCATTTTTTTATTATTATTTTTACGTCTGTTTACTATTTGTACATTTATTCATAATTTGTACATACCCCTTCCTTTTGCCTCCCTTGTGTGTGTGTGTGTGCGGATAGGGTGAGGTCAGGACTCCGTTGAATGTAAGGATTAATGGCAGGTGTAAGTAGGGAAGGGCTATGACTTGTGTGTGTGTGTGTGTGTGTGTGTGTGTGTAGAAGGAAGACGTGATAGGATTTTGTACGTTTTGTACATTTTCTTCTGTACATTTTGTACATTTTCTTCTGCAAAGTACGAATTTACGTAGAAAATTATTTCCTTCTCGCGACTATGGAGCCAGTGTGGGTGGTGGGCAGGGGTACGTGTTCTTCCTTCCATTGTGGAGTCTTAAGGAGAAGTGACCTGACTGACCTCATTAATTTCCTGACCCCGCTCTCACCATTTAAAGACTATATTTATAGAATCAGTGCACCACTGTACGAAAACGTTGCCATTTTGGTATGGTTTTTGATAGAGTGATGTGGGTTGGAAAGCCAAATGTGGCAGCACTGCTTGGGGTAAATCCCCGATCCTGCCCCACCTAAACCGCCAGTTACATTACATTACAATAATAATGATAATAATTATAATATGTAATAATGAATATATTGTACTTTGTGGTAAGTTAAAATGTAGGCCTATTTTTGTCCTGCAGTAAAGAGAAAGTTCACTTTTTCTTGTTGATATAATATGTACAAATAAAAGCTTCAAGTAGTTTAGGAATATTTTCATTCTAACTTGCTAAGCCGTAAGGCAATGAAGGCAAATGTACGGTAATTTCAGTGTCTTTGTAGGGCAAGGAAGTCTCAAGGGGTTGGTAACACTGTATTGTACAGTATAGCTCATGTCAGTGAGTGGTACTCAGTCAGTAGCTGGGAGCAGCCACTGGGGAAATCATCACTGACCAAGGCCAGCAGATGGATAGATGGGTGGAACATTATTCCGACCTCTACTCCAGAGAAAACACAGTGGCCCCCTCAGCCCTTGACGCCATTGAGTGCATGCCAGTCATGGAAGAGCTTGATGCAGAGGCAACCGTGGATGAACTCAGCAAGGCCATTGACAGTTTGGCAACAGGAAAGGCACCAGGCAGCGACAGTATTCCTCCAGACCTCATCAAGCACTGCAAGACTACCCTACTGCAGCCTCTGCACGAAGTCCTCTCCAGTGCAGGGGAGAGGGAGCTGTGCCGCAGGGCATGAGAGATGCCAAGATCGTTACCCTATACAAGAACAAGGGCGAGAGGAGCGACTGCAACAACTACAGAGGCATCTCCCTACTCAGCATCGTGGGCAAAGTCTACGCTCGGGTCCTCCTTATCCGACTGCAGAAGCTGGCGGAGTGTGTCTTCCCAGAATCACAGTGTGGCTTCCTAGCTGAAAGGTCCACGGTAGACATGGTCTTCTCCCTTCGTCAACTCCAGGAGAAGTGTAGAGAGCAGTGGATGCCCCTGTACATTGCATTCATGGACCTCACCAGCAGAGATGGTCTTTTCAAGGCTCTCAGAAAGATCGGATGTCCCCCAAGACTGCACAGCTTAATCGAGTCCTTCCACTCCAACATGAAGGGAAGGGGACTGTGCAGTTCAACGGCAACCTCTCCGAACCCTTCAACACATGCAGCAGGGTCAAACAGGGCTGCATGCTCGCCCCAACTCTCTTTGGGATCTTCTTCGCTCTCCTCC
The DNA here is from genome assembly GCA_033782935.1 of Petrolisthes cinctipes. NCBI lineage: Eukaryota > Metazoa > Arthropoda > Malacostraca > Decapoda > Porcellanidae > Petrolisthes > Petrolisthes cinctipes. Next base: position 113,489 of record JAWQEG010005223.1, read on the forward strand.
TGAGGCACGCATTCGGCACAGCACAAGTGGGAATCTACCTGCGGACCAGATCAGATGGCAGGCTCTTCAATCTTGTCCACCTAAAAGCGAGGACAAAGGTCCGAGAAGCCCTTATCAGAGACATGCTGTTCGCTGATGATGCCGCAGTGGTGACACACACCCAACGGGAACTGCAGCTGCTGATGGACTGCTTCTCCCAGGCCTGCAAAGACTTCACGCTGACCATCAGTCTGAAGAAGACCAACGTCTTGGGCCAAGACATACCTGCACCACCAGTCATCACCATCGACGGCTACGAGCTCGATGTTGTTCACCAGTTCATGTACCTTGGATCCACCATCACCGATAACCTCTCCCTTGACGCTGAGATCGACAATAGGATTGGGAAGGCAGCCACAACATTCGCTCGCCTCACATCAAGAGTGTGGACCAACCCCAAGTTGACCATGAAGACGAAGATGGCTGTGTACAATGCCTGAGTCCTCAGCACCTTGCTATACGGCAGTGAGACATAGACCACTTATGCCCGCCAGGAGAAAAGGCTCAACTCCTTCCACCTCAGAAGCCTCCGACTCATACTCGGCATCTCCTGGCAAGACAAGGTGACTAACACTGACGTCCTGTCTCGCGTTGGCCTTCCCACCATGTACACCCTGCTGAGATAACGTCGGCTGCGCTGGCTAGGTCACGTTTGCCGCATGGAGGATGGCCGAATCCCAAAAGACATCCTCTTTGGAGAGCTTGCCACAGAACAGAGAAGCATTGGCCGCCCGCAGCTGAGGTACAAGGATGTGTGCAAGAGAGACATGAAGGCGCTTGACATCAACACCAACTCCTGGGAGGACCTTGCAGCCGACCGTGCCAGCTGGAGAAGCACGCTTCACAAGCAGCTGCTGACTGGTGAAGAGAAGAGCAGACAGTCGGGAAAAATAACGGACGGATATATTTACCCATGACCAGTAATGACCGACGGGGGGCTGATTGAAGTCAGTCAATTAGTGAGTGAGTTAGTCAGTCAGTCAGTCAGTCAATTTGTTATTCAGTCAGTCAGTCAGTCAATTAGCTATTCAGTCAGTCAGTCAGTCAGTCAGTCGAACAAAAATCTACACTGGTATTTATGAACGTGTCCCTGACGGAGTGATCGATGGTCCAAGAGAGAGAGAGAGAGAGAGAATTAATGCACTCTAACATACCAACAATATTATATGCCATTAAATACATTCCTTATTAAGGGCTTAGAAAAGTCTATATGGATTTTATTATACAAATAATTTAAATGAATTAATATGTAACCCCGATATAGAGTTACTTGGTAACAATACTTTATGTTAGACGCCATATTGTAGCCAGCCCTTTGTCTTCCAGGTTCGTTCGTAACAGCATTGCACATTTTTAAGTACAATCTTTGTAATCAATAGCTTTAGACCTACCTGCTATAAATGAATAATCAACATTGTGTGTGAATTGATACCAGAAGGCTGTAGGAGGTAAAAATACAGGGTGAATTGTGATTTAAATGTGTGATATTGTAGCCGGCCTTCGTCTTGCAGGTCGCCATTGTCGGGGCCTGCCAACGCCATTATTATTCGGTTTTGTGAACTGTGTCGTAGTATTTTCAGTAGGGTAGAATTATTATTAGTGGTTTATTAGTCATTTAGAGTACATAAGTCAATTATTCAAAGAGGTTGTCAAGGAATTTAAGGGGTCTTTGTGGGAAGGGTGTCTGAAGAGATAGGTATTTTCAGGTATCCAACTATATCTCGGACATCCTATACGAGGTCACGAAGTACCATTTTTCAGGCCTCAGTGTTTGACTTGTCTGAGATATAGGTGGCACTGAAACACCTATTCTGGGGTGAATGTTTGAGAAAAAGGGCGTTAAAGTTGAGAGGGGGTAATTATTTCAGTGTGTGTGTCACGTGTCTTGTTCTCATGCCATAATTCTCTTTATTTTTATTATTTTATAATATTACCAAGTATGTCAAGTCATTAATTGTAGCTTATTTGTAGTAATTTTAGGAGTAGAATTAATCAGAAATATCAGGGATCTTTACACACTATTGTAATCAATTAATGTTTCTTTGCTCTGTTTTTATTAATATTAATTAATTAAGAAGTTAAATGAAAAGGGAGGGTTATTTATATTTCAGTCAGGGTAATTTAATATTTATTTGGGTCAATTGTAAGTCAATAAAAAATATAATAATAGAGACTATTTCTTGTTCCATCTCCGGCCTGCATACTACTCGGCTTTCCTGCTGATTTGGCAAAGACCAGGGGAACCATATATATATTTTTGTGTGTGTGTTAATGACCGTAAATGACGGTGCTGTTCTGAACCACAGGGAGCGTCATAGCGTCGAGCTGCCCTTATTTTTATTAATTTACAATTTTGTTTTTGTAATTATATTTTTGATCAGGAAAGTACCAATCATTACAAAAATAAAACATGAATTATATATTTTTAGCTGACTCTGAAATATGTCGTTGATTTATAATTACCCCTACATAATTTATTATTATTATTGTTATTATTTAGAACTTTTTATTTGTATTAATGAAGGATTGTGTTATTGTATTTATCAATGATTGTATTGATACGTATTTAGGACTGTTTTTGTTTTTTAATAAATAAGGATTGTGTTTTTGTATTTGTCAAGCATTGTTCTTTTGTTCTGGGGGAGTGATACGCAGCTAAACTTGTACTTAAAATAACATTTCCGCTCTCACAGCTTAGTGGTTAGGGAGGGAGGAATGGATGGATGGGGAGGGAGATAGATATGTAGTGACAAGGCGTTGGTGGATATAGAAAGTAGAAGTTTTTGGTGTTAGCTATGTCTGTATCAATTAGAATTTAGGGAGGGGTGTTATTTGCTATGTCTGTATCAATTAGAGGTTAGGGAGGGGCGAGGGAGATAGATGTGTACTCGTAGTGGAAAGGCGCTGGTGGGAATAGAAAATAGATGTTTTTAGTGTGTGTATTTTGTAATAATGTGGTTAGGCTCTTATATCTATGTAAGCTGTCTAGTTGCTAATGAAGCCTCTTTCACTATCAGATGCAGTTTCCTGCTTACTGTACAATTGTCAGCACTTATAACTGGTACTATTCCAAACAACAGACCACTAGAATACTTGTTAATCGGGTCCTATTTCCTGGTATACTTTGGAGGAATCAAGGAACTCCAATGTATCAAAAGTGTATTTACCCGCTAAAGATAAGGAAGGACTTGTAAAGGTTTGCATGGCTCGACCGAATGTCTCCTAGCTTTAGTTACGTTAGTCTGACTAGTTCAATGGTGTAGTTATTCACTTTCGTATACATGGAAGATAAGAAGAAGAAGAAGAAGAAGATTTAGGGCTTTATGCTTATCGACTCCTGGTGTTGGTCATTAAGGCAGTCAGTCTTGTTGCATCAACACATCTTCCTCCAGTCTACAAGGTTGCTATCCTTGTTTTTTACAGCCGGGTACCTCCTTGCTGCTAGGTAAACAGGGACATAGGGGGCTGGGAAACTTGTCCAACATTTCCACTGACTCGGGAACCGAACCCGGGAACTCTCGCGTGCTAGGCAAGTATGATAACCATTACACCATCAACCCCCCCCCCCCGGGAAATAAGGATTTGTGGAGGTTTGTTTGACTTTATTGAATGCCTCTCAGATCTAGTTACCTTACCATGATCAGTTCACTCCTGTAGTTATTAATTTACGTATACACTGTCACCGTTTTGTAACTTAAGGAGGAAGTAGTGTTGGTTAATCTGGAGTAAATGATTCCTCCAAACTATTCCAAGCAACAGAAAACCATTATTTTTGTTCATCTGGTCCTGTTTCCTGGCATACTTTGGAGGAATCAAGGCGCTCCAATGAAACAAAAGTATATTAACCTCTTAAGATAGGGAGAGGACCTTGTGAATGAGTGGTGATATTCATTGAGTGACAAAACGAATCTTGCTTTGGTACGAGTTCTACATATGGGGGTCGTAGTGTTGGTATATCTGGAGCAACTGATTCCTCTAAAGTTCTAAACTATTCCAAGCACCAGGACACCATTCGATATTACAAAGTTAGTATCACATTCTGGCAAATTTTAGGTACAGAATATTATGTCCCCGAGATGAAACTGAAAAATATGTTAGTGTACCGTACTTACTTGATATAACGAAAGATGAACAGTTGCTACACAGCCATTTCCTCCTTCGATGTGGAATTTTATTTTCAACAATAAATATTAACTATATAACTAACTAACCAACACCGCAATTTCTGTGTATGTAGCCCCTGGCTAGTACAGTGGTAACGCGCCTGCCTCGCATCCGTGAGGTCGGCAGATCGAGCCTCGCCCAGGCCCGAGAGTTTAAAACTGTTTACTGGGGGGTTACTGCCATGGCTGGGCACCATGGTGGGGAGTTGGGCTTGCCTGGCTGACGTTCTGGAGAGTATCTCATCAGAGATAGATACCAGAACTAAAACCCTGCAACTTTAACTTTAACTTTATACTTTCCCATGCTCAGTCCTACTTACCAGCCACGAGGTAGTGAAGTTCAATTTACAGCCACAATCAAATATCCACCGACACTTTCCTTCCATTGTAGTAAATATCTTGGTAATAAAGAACAACACGTGTATGATTTTGCAGCACCTCATAATAATAATTAAGGGGGTTTGAGTTGACATAAGGTGTTGTATAATTATATTTTGATTTGAGACCGATTTATTTGCACGATGGAAGGAAGGTGTCGGTGGTTATTTGATTGTGGTTGTACGTCAGTTAGTTTGTTCAGTAATGTGTTGAAAAAGTTACAAATCAACACGGATGCTCAGGATTTTACTGGTAAATAATTCGAATGAGGCATTAGAGGGTTATTATTATTATTATTATTATTATTATTATTATTATTATTATTATATACTTTTGGTACATATATTAAGCATCTTGATTCCTCCAATGTATGCCAGGAAACAGAACCAACGAATAGAATCTACTGGTATTCTGTTGTTGCTTGGAATAACTTTTAGGAATCAGTCGCTCCAGATTTACCCCCACCACAAACAACAACAACAACACTGTGCTGTATACACTCACTTAATTAAGGACCCTGTGATCGTGTATGAAAATAGGAGCCTTTTGATTCCTCCTGACCATACCACGAAACAATCTCCTTCCATATAGGTGTGTGTGTGTGTGTGTGTGTGTGTTTGGAGGCTTCTGATTCCTCCTGACCATGCCACGGAACACACTCCTTCCCTATAGGTGCTGTTTGTTTCGTGGCAATATTTGAAGGACTCAATTATCTCCAATTTTCTGACTACATCACAGGGTCCCTTAATTAACCTTTTTCTGAGTGAATGAAATAAAATAATATAATCCAGTTAAACACAAGGAGGAGTCCGTTAGCCACCACAAAGTATTATCATCACTAAGACAAGACTAACATTGTAGCTACTCTCCCGTCTGTAGGGGAGGTGGCCGAGTGGTTTGTGTTCTGGACTCATAACCTAGAGGTCGGGAGATCGATCCTCTCAGGTGAGGGCCTGAGAATATTTACTCTTCCGATTTGAGTTTGAGGCACTAACTTTAAGGCCACCGAACGTCGTAAAACACCCTCACTGGTACCATAACACCCTCACTGGTACCATAACACATTCGCTGGTACCATATCACCCTCACTGGTACAATACAGCTGCAGTATTTGGGAATAACCCTCACTTCCCTCCCTTTCTGGCTGGTTACCAGTTCCGAAGTCATGACGTGAGTGTGTGAGCAGCAATTGACCTAGGCCACGGTAGCGGGCGTGATTAAGCCTATGTCCAGTGTCGGAATATATATAAATATATACTCTTTATCTGATAAGGACTACTATCAGGTTATCACTACTGGGCTAAAATACTTCAAAGAAAAAAAACAGTTCTTGTAATACAAGGAGGTGGTGATACTGTTGCTGCCTTGATGAGCAAATGATTTATACCATACACACAGATAAAAATAAAATAAATAGAATAAAATAAATAAAATGAAATATAGATATAAATAATTAAAATAAAATAGATAAAATGAAATAAAATAACTAAAATAAATAAAATAAACGAGTTTAAATTAAGGACCCTCGTGATGTAGTAAAAGTTTTGGAGGTTAGTGAGTCCTTCCAACATTGCCACGAAACATAAAATATATTGAAGGGCTTGTTTCATGGCATTGTCAGGAGGAATCAGAAGCCACCAAGTCTCATACACGATCACACGGTCTTTACTCTTAAATCTGATATTTATTTATAAAACTGCAACACATGTTTTATCTTAAAAATAATCAAAATTATCTACTTTAACCAATTAATATTGGAGATTAGTGGTAAATTGGAGGGTTACAGATTTCTCCAAACTATGCCAGGATACAAATCACCTCAATGGCACTAATAGGGGATCTGTTTTGCGACATAGTTTGGAGGAATAGGTAGCCCCTCCAATATACCAAAAAGAGGTAAAAACGAGTAAAAAGTTCGGTAGGGTGACGTTTCATCTTAATTAATGGGGTAGTACAGTATTGGCCGAGGTAAATTTTGGAGCAACTGATTCCTACAAACCATTTAGAGTAACAGGAAACAATTATTTTTGCTAATCTGGTCCTGTTACTTGGCATACTTCGTAGGAATCAAGGCACTCTAATCTATGTACACTCGCCAGCACTGCCGCGTGGACAGGAGCTCACACATATTCAGAGTTGTTGCATCACTGTAAATATTTAGCTCGAAACAATCCATGTGTGTGAGATGGAGTATCCTCAATAAACTAGCACATGAAGTGAACTTTGTTGCTTAAGGATCTAAATCACTAAGATCTCTTAAACATGTAAGCCCCTGTACCACGCGGCAGTGCTGGCGACTGTACCAAAAGTATTACTGTGTGTGAGTCATACTGTCTATCTCTCATCATAATCTTTCAACACACTACGTTCAGTTCACAGCGTAAACTATAAATACACAGCTAAACATACACAGATAAACATTCACAGCTAAACACACACACGAATCCAGGCTATAGTCATACATTCAAGTTTTGTCTCTTATGCTATTCTATAACTCGTATTTATGTATGAATTAATACTGTATAGGCTACTGTAGTTAGGGGCAGACATTCTTTTCATTTATATATATTTTTTTATATACAGATATTATTAAGATCTGGCTAGCACCACTGCATTAAAATCTCTCCAGTATATACTGTCTGTGTGTTTGTGTGTGTGTGTTGCAGGGGTTTGTGTGTACTATAGGAGTGTGTCAGTGTGGTTAATTGTAGGAAAGTGTGTGTGGGGAGGGGGGGCTATAGGAGTTTGTCATTGTGGTTGTAGGAAAATATGTGTGTGTGTTGTAGGGATTTGTGTGTACTATAAGAGTGTGTCAGTGTGGTTGCAAGAAAATGTGTGTGTGTGTGTGTGTGTGTGTGTGTGGGTTGCAGGGGTTTGTGTGTACAATAAGAGTGTGTCAGTGTGGTTGTAAGAAAATGTGTGTGTGTGTGTTGTAGGGATTTGTGTGTACTATAAGAGTGTGTCAGTGTGGTTGCAAGAAAATGTGTGTGTGTGTGTGTGTGTGTGTGGGTTGCAGGGGTTTATGTGTACAATAAGAGTGTGTCAGTGTGGTTGTAAGAAAATGTGTGTGTGTGTGTTGCAGGGGTTTGTGTGTACTATAAGAGTGTGTCAGTGTGTTTGAAAGACAATGTATGTATGTGTGTGTGTAAATACAGTGCCACGTCACACTATACCACAAAAGCTGATAAGTGATAACCAAGTGCTCTTATCTAAACCTGCTTAATCATCCTGTCACCTGTAAGGCAAAGAGAGCAAAGCACTGGTGATAATTGATGCCAAGATAGAGTTTATACCTTTTGATGTCAACAAGAGAATGTATAAATGGAAGGAAGGAAATGCATGGTTAAGGACCTTGTAATTCTGTATGAGACTTGGAGGTTTCTGTTTCCTCCTAACAATGCCACAAAACAAGCTCCTTCAATACAGTTGGTGTTTCGTGGCAATGTTTGAAACACTTACCAACCTCCCAAAATTTTCTGACTACATCACAGGGTCCCTTTAGGGGGGTAATCAAATTTTGGTACGTATTATTGGCCACAAGTATTCTTACCCACCTCAGATTTTCCTCACGCAGAATTCACCTGGTGACACTGAACCCCGTCCCCCATGTCCAGATGTATGATATTCTATAATTCCTACCACAGTCTAGTTAGACCGTGATTCCTACCTCACTTTCCTTTAACATTCTCGTAGTTATATACTGTATATATATATATATATATATATATATATATATATATATATATATATATATATATATATATATATATATATATATATATATATATATATATATATATATATATATATACAGTCGCGGTCAAATATAATCATCCATATAGGGATAACTCATGTAAGAGTTTAACAGCTTCCCTCTGTTCCTTTGATGATAAACTTTCCAATAAATAGGTTAACTACCATCTTTTAATTTACTACAAACAGCTACACACAACTTAAAACAATAACATCATGAACGTGAAAACATTAGACAGTAAATTGTTTGAGATACCCATATATGGATGATTATTATTGACCACGACTGAATATATATATATTAAAGCGATAAGGAAGCCCTTATGTTTCTATGCGGGTGAACAGACTCCAGAATACACGGTACAGTTCATTGGTAATACACAGTAATGCAGTACATGTAGATATAGGGAAGGCCAGCCTGTCGTGCAGCATTGTGGAGAGTCGGTAGTTGCAGTGGAGAGTCTGTAGTGGTGTAGAGCAGGAGCACCACGTGTGATCGAGGCAGGAACACGTTGATATGTAGGTGTACGACGACGGCAGGAGCGGGGCTGGTCCTTCTTCTACTGTAGCTCTAAGGATAGTCTGTCGTCTGGGCGAATCGGGCCCCTTTTATTCAGTGTCTGCAGTCTCCCGGATGTGGCGTTGTCACGGGACCCAGCGCATCACCTGGTGTGCTGCACCCATATGAATCATACCTGGGAGAAGGGAAGGAGGCTGGTGCCTGGCGTCCCAGGAGGGGATTAAGCTGCGACAGGGAAAGGATTAGCGTACCCGCCAGACTGTGGTTGTCTGAAGCTGGGGAATGTACAAAAGACTAAGGAGTGGTGCACAAGCACATGGAATGTACAAAGGACTAAGGAGTGGTGCACAAGCACATGGAATGTACAAAGGAATAAGGAGTGGTGCATATAGCACCACTACAGTACCCCCCTCCCCCCAACAGAATGATTTTATTAAGGGAGAGAAGACATAATACATACATTATAATAAAGAATATGGGGTACACTATAGAGATAATGCAAAAGAGAATACGTGTCATACAGAAGTGTACGGGTACTGTGTGGTGTGAGGATGGGAGGTTGAATGAGGGTGTGTGTGGGTTAATAGTAGGGAGTGTGTGTGTGTGCGGGAGCGTGTGGAGTGAGTGTATGTCTGTCGCCTAGCGTCGTACAATGCGCCCGAGCAGGAAGTGAAGCCATCAGGGACATCACTGGTTCGTCATCCCGCCGTTCCTTGCGTAGGGATGGGGATGTAGCAGGGCGAGGTGAGGGAATGCGATATCTAGGAGGGCTGGTGTCCGGGTGGAGGAAGATGGCGAGTTGGTGGGTACAGGAATGGGGTATGTGGAAGGAGCGGTTGGGCTAGGGTGTGGAGGAGTGTCGGGGAGGGGATGAGGTGGTGAAGTGATAGGTAACGGGACGGGGGCGGTGGAAAGTGATGGTGGATTAGGGGATGTAGGTAGTAGGGGGGGAGGAGTTTATGTGATAGTAGGAGGAAGGGTAGGGGTGGTAGGGTGAATGAATTGAGCAGTAGGCGTATGTGCATGCAGCGCGTGAGAGTGTGAAATGTTATATGTGGGAATGTGAGTAGGTAGGGTGGAGTGTGGGTTAGGTAAGGGGTATGTCGATGAGGTTGTGGGTGAGTGTGTAGGGTGTGGGCAGTAGTGGTGGCCGGTGTGATGAGGACTGTGTGTGTGGCGCATTTGAGGCATGGTGAATGGGTGGAATGGTGTGTGTGATCATAGGTGTTGCTGGAATCGTGTGCGCTGGCGTATGTGGCGCGGTGTGGGCAGGTTTTACCCGCTTCCAGGACGTGACGTAAGGCTTACCGCATACCTGTAGCGTAACTGTTGCGTCCGCCCTGGAGAGTAGAGGATGTGGGCCACTGTACACCTGCTGGAGTGGAGTGCGGTGGGAGTCCGTGCGTAGGAGTAATGAAGGCGTGGTGTTGAGATCAGGTGGTAAGTACGTGTGTCTTGTTTGTCGGCGCGTAGGTGTAGGTGTAGCATTGGCGACAGCGCCTTTGAGGACGGGGAGGAAACTGAGGCTGGATGTGTCAGTCTCAGGAGATGCAAGCTGGCCAGGAAGACGTAGGTCCTCGCTGAAAACGTTTGAATGTTTGAGGTCCTCCTTCAGCATGGTACGGATGGTAAGGAGGATGAGAGGTAGCGCGTCAGTCCATTGATCCGGCTGGAGTGCTCGGAACGCATCCTTCAAGCGGCGATGAAATCTCTCGACCATCCCGTTGCTTGCCGGATGGTACGAGGTGGTTCGTTGACGGTGTGTCCCCAATAAAGTGAGCATGTCCTACCAGGCCTTGGACTCAAATTGTGTACCTTGGTACGTGATGATAACTGCAGGGGGACCAAAGTCAGACACCCAGTTACTGAGGAATTGGCGTGCTGTGCCATCAGCAGTGATGTCACACATTGGAATAGCCGTACACCACCGTGTTATCCTGTCTACGCATGTCAGGAGATAACGGTACCCTCGGGAGGAGGGGAGAGGGCCCACGATGTCGACGTGCACAGTGTGAAATCTGCTAGAAGGAACGGTGAACTCGTGTATTGGTGGGCGTGTATGTCGTCCTACCTAACTAAACTAGTGCATTTGTCGCGGCTTCTAGCCGCTTAAATTGTATTTATTGGTTTGTGAAACCAGTACAGCTGGTTGCTATAGAATATGCCCCTTCACAAGCCCAGGCCCCGTGTAGGCATAATCTGGGTTGGAAGGGTCAATTCCGTGACGTTCATCAGAAGTAAATAAAAATTCAAATCTGGCGCTGTACTGATAGTGGAGCCACCTGGAGGTGGTGAGGTGAGGTATTAAGCCCCTCCTCCGCTGAATACCGCTCGTCCACTCAAATGAGAAAGAAGTGAGTGTCTGCCGCATCGGGAGGTGGGTGGGACAGTAAAAGCTGTACTGGTTTCACAAACCAATAAATACAATTTAAGCGGCTAGAAGCCGCGACAAATGCACTATTATTGGTATAGTGAAACCAGTACAGCTGGTTGCTAAGCATGCGATGCGGTAGGTGGGAGGTGAGGTGGAGGCAATCACGTGCTAGTTAAGAGTGGTTGAGAGCGGAGGGCAGGAAAGGTAACCGAGCCCGGTGAGGCAGCAGCTAACGCCCCTCCCGACACTGGCTAGGTGAAAAGCCGTGGTGGGGGAGAAGTAGCGTATACCATAAAACCGTAGACCATTCTGTTATAGACCAGAATTGTTACACATAAAGTCTTTATAGGTAGACTCAAGGGTTCGGGTCTAGGAGAGGAGGGGGGAGGTTCCCATGGATACTCCCCCCCCCCCCCTTTCCTTCCCCCCCCATCCCCCCCCCCCCCCCCCTTATTCAAGTCTTCTGAGTTAGGGCTATGGCCCTCGCTCAGGTAATGTAATCCCGAGGGGATGAAGGAGGACACTAGGATCCAGATATCCTGTGTAATAATATCTCCTGTCACTCATCTTAGTTAATAATTGTTTGGAAAATGAATACACAAGAATTCCGTAACAATGTAATTTATTATATATTCTCTTTCACCATATGTACACGTGAAGAATGGGGATGAGTATGAAGCTGTACAAGATGTGGATGAGGTCTGGGATGATGTGACGGGACTTAAATCACCCGACCTTTTCTCTTCGGGCGGCCCCTCCCCCCCATGTGTCTCCCGCGGGGACCCTGGGGAATAGGAGGTGGAGTACCCATAGCCACACAGGGGGTAGGGGAGAGCGAGTGGAACAGGTACCTCGTCCTGAAGGAAGAAGTGGACGCCCAGCCCCCTAAATCCCTGACCCTCTCCACCGAGTGAGTCCTGAGGAAGGCGAGGGAGGCGGCCACGCCCCTAACGCTGTGAGCCCTCGGGGCGTGTCCGGGATCCCCGTTCTCTATCACTCGGCAGAGAAGGCGAGCGATTGACCTAGGGAAGAGAGGGTTACCGGACCTAGAGTTGTAGAAGAGGTGGTCCGGAGAAGCCCCTCTCGTCGCCTCCACGTATGCAACAAAGGCGTGGACTGGGCAGAGGGGGTGGAAATTTCCATCCCTCAGGAACGAGGGTACTGCGAGAGGGCCAATTCTGTCGTCAGCCTGCTCGTTCTTAGCTAGAAAAGCAGGGGAGGGGGAAATGGTTAAGAAAGTAAGGTTAGGGGTTACTGAAGAAAAGGCTGTGTGACGGGTCAGGGCTGCCAACTGAGAAGCCCTGTAACCTGTAGCTAAGGCGAGCAGGAAGAGAGCTTTCTGGAGGAGGTGACAAACCTCCAGAGGGACCCCCTCGAAGGTCAGGTAGGAAAGGACACGATGAAGGGACCAGGAGGGTGCCTGGGCCCGGTGAGGTGCGGTCCCCGCCCGAATCCCCATCCTCAGGAGAGAGAGAGGCCTCTCCGAAACCTTAATGTTAAAACCCAGGAGGAGGGGATCAGACAGGGCTGCGTGATGCGCAAGCACCGTCGCCGGGGCCCTGTTGGTGGAATCGGCGAGCCACGTGAGGAATTCCAGGACTGTGTCCTCCGAGATGACCCTGGAGGGGTGTCTTCGCAAGAAGTCCTGGAATCTTTTCCAGCACGATTCGTATTGTCGCACCGAAGACTGACGATGAGCCCTCAACATCTTGTCCACTGTCTCCTTAGTGAACCTTTTGCTGAGGACTCCCCGTAGAAACTCCAAGCGTGTAGTTTCAGTGACGCTTGGAGTGGTGCAGACAGGGTGCTGGAGAGGCACGCCGATCCCAACTGAAGGGGGTGCGGGCACCACCGGGACAACTCTCCGAACCACGGCTGTGCTGGCCAGCGGGGGGCTATGAGGAGAACCCTCCCCCTGAAAGTGCGCAGCTTGAGGATCGCCTTCAGGAGGACTGAAGTGGCTGGGGGTGGGAAGAGGTAGAGATGACCCCACCTGTTCCAGTCCTCCGTGAAGGCGTCCGGGCCTCCCGCCTCTGTTCTGGATGAGAAAGTCAGGAACAGAGGGAGTAGGGCCGTGGATGGGGAGGCGAATAGGTCCACCTCCGGTGTCCCGTAGCGAAGGCAGAGAGACTCGAACACAAGGGGACGCAGTTGCCACTCGACTGACGTCCCCCTGAACCTGGATAGGGCGTCCGCCCAATCGTTCTCCCGCCCTGGCACGTAGCGGGCCGAGAGGTGAATGTCCCTCTTGGCCGCTATTGCGAAAATCTGTTCTGACAGGGACAGGAGAATTTCCGACCGTACGGTGCCCTGTTTCTGTAGGCACTGCACGGCCGCAACGTTGTCCATATCGAAGCGGACGCCTATCCTGGCAAACTGAGGGTGTCTGTTGAGCCATTCCTTCGCTACCATCAACTCCCGGGCGTTGATGTGCAGTAGCCTTTCCCCTTCCTTCCATCCCCCGCACCGTTGATGTCCCAGGCAAGACTGGTATCCCCAGCCTACGTCCGATGCGTCTGTCGCCACCGTAATCCCCGGGGGAGGGAACACCCAGGGGACCCGCTGACGCAGGGCACCGGGACGTAGCCAGGGGCGAAGGAGGCGGTGGAGAGAGGGGGACACTTGCCTGGGAAGGTCCCTGTGTGTGGGGGACAGGTGGAGGTTTACCTCCCGCGTCAGCCTCCTGTGTTTCAGTCGTCCCAGGGGCATTGCAGGGGCCGCGAAATTTAGGGACCCGAGCAATGATTCCCACTGGCGGCGAGAGAAAGTACGGGAAAAATGCGCCCGGCGGACGTGGCGGAGGGTCCGGCGGGCGTTGTCTGGAGCGAGAGAGAGGGTGGCCGAAAGAGAGTCCCACTCTATTCCTAGCCAACACAGCTTGCGAGTGGGGGTGAGAGAGGACTTGGGGATGTTCAACAGAAACCCCATTTCCTCTAGCACTCCCCTCGCTACCCGGACGTTGTTTGCTACCTGCTCCTTGGAAGGGGCGTGAAGCAACCAATCGTCCAGGTACATGAGGGTGGGGACACCCGCCTCTGCCAGACGGGATGCCACCACCCTCACGAGTTTTGTGAAGACTCGCGGAGCTAGAGAAAGACCGAAAGGGAGCCTGGTAAACTGGAACGTCTCGGTCCCCACCTGGAAGGCCAGAAAGCGGCGAAACCTGGGGTGGATCGGGACGTGCCAGTAAGCATCCTTGAGATCCAGGGATGCTAACCAGTCTCCCTTCCTCAGAACTGTGCGGACCTGAGCAACCGAAACCATCCTGAAATGTAAAGTTTTCACGAATTTGTTTAGCTTGCTCAGGTCCATCACCAATCTCGTTTTTCCCTGATCCTTTTTGGGGACCGTGAATAAACGAGAAAGAAAGACCCTTCCCGTCGCCCGCTCCACTACCCCTTTTTCCCGCATTTCCCGCACATGCGGGACGACCGAAAGTGACACTTTGGTTGAGGCAGGAGGTAGACGTAGTGGCTGTAACGGGAGAAGACAGGTGTCAGTGAGAGTACCGTTAATCCTAATCCCCCGGGGCCCGAGGGACCCGGGGTGGTTGGGGGGAGAATGACAGGAGAGGCAGAGATTTTGACCGCAAGGGAAAATCTGATTTTGACCTAACGGTAGCCCAAGGACGGGATTAGGCATAATTCATATGTCAGACAGTAAGGATGACAGTTACTCACCGGAACAGTAATCCAGGGCCATGACAGGCCCTGGCGAATTATCCTTGCTGCCCAGCCGTGGGTGGGCCAGGCTGCTGACCACCCTGTGAGGCAGCCCAGAGTGGGACCCTCAAGTGGCGCGGTCCTTCTGGGAGGGGTGGTTGAAGGACTTGGGCTTCGCGAAGGGCTTGGCGACCTGTCCCCTTCCTCGAAAAGGCTGCTGGCCCCTCTGGGAGGGCCTGTTGTGTGCTCTCGGGGGAGTGGGATAGGAGGGCCTCGGTAGCCTGGAGGGCTGGGAGGGCCTCCGGGGCTGGTAGGCTGGTCTGGCTGGCTGTGGGGCACGTGGCCTACGGACAAACAGAACGATTAGGACCCAAAATAGACCCGAAAAATCCTTTCAATTCACCCCGTGACAACTCGGGTAAGACGAACACGAGAGGTACTTACTTGGAGGTGGAAGGTTTTGGTAAATTAATTACCGTTGGGAGGGAGGCGAAGATCGTGTCTGTCGCCGGTTGGTCAAAGAGGGCGGGGGACAAGGGGACAGCTCGTACCACTCCCCTCTGTGCCATTTCTGGCGCAGATTTAGCTGCCGCTTGGCGGGCTGCCAGTCTCGCCTCGGCGAACGCCTTCGCCTCCTCCCGCATGAAGTGGGTAGCCATTGCCGCCACGCCCTCCATCACGGTGGCCATGGAAGAGAGGGTGTCACTGTAAGGGGTAAACAAAGAAAGAACCGAGCGAACCCGGGGATAAGTACCCGGGAGTAACAGGGAGACCCTTCACCCAGCATCCCTACAAACATGATACACGAGAAAGGTACTCACGCTAGCTGTACACCCGACATCTCGTGGTAGGAGTTTGTTAGGGCGTTGAGGCAGTCCCTAATCAAAGAGGCGGCTGCTCCCGTGGAGATGGTGTGGGCCAGCTCCAGACGGGTAGCAGACTCCGCCTGCCTCAATTTACCATCGGGCTCCTTCAGCTGATAGGGGACCGGGGGCTCCTTCTCCGTCTTCCACAGGCACTCCCTCAAGCCCGGGGGAGCCCGGGAATGAGGGAGGATGACGGGGAAAGACGGAGGAGGGGGCTTCCTGGGCGCGTTGTTCCTCTGGTGGTCCAGGGACTTAAGGAGAAGGGCTGGAATATCCAGGTCCCCTTCACCCTTATCCCCCGGGAAGTACGCGTCCGGGGAAAGGAGGAGAGCCGTGTTACCGTGTGAGCGGTCAATCCTCCAAGCCCCGGACAAGTGTAGCTGGCTGTACTCCACCAGGAAACCCATCGCGTCCAGGGTAGCCGCAGAGGACACCCTAGCTGAAGTGGGTAAGGGCGCTGAGATAGGACGGACCTTGTAGAAGGGAATAGCCTCGCCCTTCTCATCCGCCCCCCACTTCACCACGACGTCATCCCTCCGTATCCACACGTCTGGTTGAGCTGTGTCCGGAGACCAGGCCACCAGTCTGCCCTCCTCCGAAGAGTGGGTCCAAGCAGGAGGAAGGAGAGACCAAGAGTAGGGAAGGTCTCCGTCTCCTGAAGGAGGGGGTGACGGGGACGGGGGTGCGGAGGTAACCAACTCCTCAGCTACGTCCCCCGACGGAGACTCGAGCCCTGGGGAAACGGGAGGCACGAAAAGGACTCCCACATCCCCGGGAGGACTCGAGCCCTCGACGGGAGCAGCAGCGGGAGGCGGGGGAACAGGAGCGGGTTCCGTAGCGACAGCCTGAGGTTGCGCGACGGAAGCCCCAGGAAAAGCGTGAGGAATAAGGGTGTGGAAGATTTTAACTATCTTCCTCGACGAGGGGCTGTCCCCCCCCCGCTTACCCCTGCGGGAATTGCGGGCGGGCGAAGGAGAGCTCCCCGACGACGAAGAAGAGGAAGAGGACGACGAAGACGAGGAGGAAGGAGAACGGCGACGAGCACGGGACTTCCTGGAGTGGCGGGACCTTTTAGCCGAACGCTTGCGTCCTCTAGAGAGGCCTGAGGAGCCAGCTCTAGCAGGAGGCGAAGCTGGGGGTTCCCTGCTGGGCCCTTGTACCGGTGAGGCAGTCGGGGGAACCAGCGCGACAGACTCGCTCGCTTCCCGGGGGGATAAGCCCCGAGAAGGAGTCGTAGTACCGTCTAGGGAAGCAGGCTCAATCTCTCGGGCCTCAGGAGGTTCTAGCCCCTGAGACTCCGAGAGACAGGAAGAAGGGTAACGGGTCCTGAATAAACCCAGGTCCGCTCCCAAAATCGGGTCCACCCACGCCAAAGAAGAACCGTCTCGTTTGTGGGCCATTCTCCTAGCCCTCGTCCACGCCATACGAAGAGAAGCAAGGGCAGGGAGTTTGGAGCGGGCAGAAGGGGAGGTAACCCGACACAACTCAGCCCAGGGGCGGCACACACCACACGCCAAAGGGTCGTAACCCAAGGGAGTGAAGCAGGGTGCGTGAGGAGAACAGTGCAGGTGTCCGTCAGGCGAGACCCGCACGGTACATCCTGAGGCAGCACAAAGGGCACGAGTAGGCTGGGGGAGAAAAGAATACACAAACATGGGTTAACACGTGCAAACACTGGAACACAAACCCATCCTCCCCGAAGGAAAGAAGCGCGGGACACGCCCGCTGAACCTGGGGACCAGAACACAATCCCCCACACTCGCGCAGCCGCCCAGGGAAAAAAACCCCGTAAAACCAAAATCGTCCGCCACATGGAGCGGGTAAAAAAGGAGGCCCCCCCGGACCGAAGAACCAGAAGGAGGGGTAGGAGGGGACCCGATAGCCTGAGAAGAAACACTCCAGGCTGAAATTGGAAAAAACCCCAAAATAAAATAAAAAACCCCCGCTCGGGAGAGGAAGGGAGAACCAGGGCACAATTCTCCCTCCCCCTTACCGAGAGGGGACACATAATAATCGGGGGAGGTAAGAGGAAGGTCTGCAAAGACCCCATGTGGTCACCACGTGGAGTGGGGAAGTCCCACGTGGAACCCACTAATCTCGCTAAAAACCCCAGAAAACCCCGATAAAATACACATGAAGAATGTACTAGTGGCAGGAGGGACAGTGAAATAGGGGACAGACGGAGAAAAACTCCGAAAACAGGGGCTGAAAAGCCCCCTTCGCTTAAGGAAAGAACTAAGTCCTAACGAAGAAAAAAAAAAAAAAAAAAAAAAAAAAAAAAAAAAAAAAAAAAAAAAAACCCCATAAACACATAAAAACCCTCCTAGAAAACACACAATATACATCTGCAAAGCAGGCCAGCCACTAGAACACAAAAGAAAAATTAGCAGGAACACGCGACACAATACCATAGCGTAGCAGCGAGGAGCGTAGATGTTGACAGGCGTGTGTTCCGCGACAGAGTGGACGAGCGGTATTCAGCGGAGGAGGGGCTTAATACCTCACCTCACCACCTCCAGGTGGCTCCACTATCAGTACAGCGCCAGATTTGAATTTTTATTTACTTCTGATGAACGTCACGGAATTGACCCTTCCAACCCAGATTATGCCTACACGGGGCCTGGGCTTGTGAAGGGGCATATTCTATAGCAACCAGCTGTACTGGTTTCACTATACCAATAAAACACACTTCAAATCAGCAAGTGAACTCAGAGGTTTATTCGGCGTACGCGAGCGTGTGTCTATATTGTGTATGAGAGAGAGAGAGAGAGAGAGAGAGAGAGAGAGAGAGAGAGAAAATCATCAGACAATATCTATTCACCTATGTGGCCGTCTAAGCACAGTGGCTAAAAATAATGATGGTTGCACCGCAACATAGTGACCAATAATGTAAGGAAACCAAACACAATTTAAAACATATACAGTATAGAGCTATGACAAACAACAATTTCATACACATTAATCAACTGACATTTTATACCTTCTCAATATTATCTTACAATAATTCCATCTTTTCATACGGAGAGGAGACACACTGCGCGTGTTTTTCGGGGTCACACACGCAATATTCTTCATGTTCATTTTCATGTTAATCTCACCTTACTTTTGTTAATGTTAATCAGCCAAAGCATGGATACATAGGGGACTGTAATTACTGCATATTGATATAAAATATAAATTTCACTGCATGTCATTGTCATACAAATACGGTGTTATCTCATTATCAAACGCTCGGCCTATACAACAATGTCGATCTTATTTATTGTGAAGTAATAAATAATATCTGAACAGCAACGCCATTTTAATCAGATCACACACGGCAGAATGACTGAAAGAATGAAGAATGAGTTTGAGGAAAACACTGAGCTTCAGGACGAGTCACTATCATCAAAATAAACTTTCACAATAAAAAAAAAAAAAAAAAAAAAATTCGTTCAAGATACAAAATACATAAGATTAATCACGTTAAGGAAACAATTTCTGAGGAAAAATCTTGATGTTACAGTAGGCTACACACACACACACACACACACACACACACACACACAGAATACCTGTGTGCTCACTGGGTGGTATGGAAGTGCTATCTATCTATCAATCTATAGCTCTGACGCCTCGTTCCCTCCGGGAACTCCCCCCAAGGGGGTGGCCATGGCAGAAGTGTCTCCAGTTCTCCCTGTTTCAACACTCCCTCCTTACTTGTTCAAGCCCTACTCTGCCCCTCACGTTTCTCTCCTTTACATACTCTTCCACTCTGTTCTGCCATCTGACCGGAGGTCTGCCTCTCACACCAGGTCCCACAACTTCACTTCCATACACCTTCTTTACAAATTCCTCGCCTTGCATTCTCTCCACATGTCCAAACCATCTCAATGTATCACGTTTCACTCTCTCAACCACTCCACACTCAATGCCAATTGCCTTCTCACTCATACCACATCTCTCATACACACTCTCATTACTTTCTCCATCCCATCTAGTAAGTCCACATGCTCCTCTCAAGTAACTCATTTCCACAGCACCTATTCTAGACTGATGCGCCCTACTCCATGTCCATGTCTCCGACGCATATGTCAGTGTTGGCAGGATTATACTATTTCGTAGTCCCCTTTTCACTTTCATACTCACACTTCTACCCTTCATAATCCTTCCCAGTGATCCTATGACCTGTCTACCCTTCACTGCTCTCTCCTTAATTTCTCCTTCCATACTTCCATGTTTACACATAACTGTACCCAGGTACTTAAACTCCTTCACTTCCTCCATCCTCTCGCCCCTCAGAGTTATCTCACACTTCGTCCCAGTTGGTACAGCCACTCTGTAAGGTATAGCAAAGTCAATCACTTCAGTTTCTGCTCTTTCGAATACCATCACTTTACTTTTATCTACATTCACCTTCAATTTCCTTCGTTTACACACAGACTGAAATTCGTCCACCACTCTCTGTAAATTCCTTTCATTCTCAGCCATCAGCACAGTGTCATCCGCAAACAAACTTGCCACCAGGGACCAATTTGCTTCATTCAGCCTCAACTTCACCCCCAGACCATTCACTTTGGCTTTCACCTCTCTCATACAACCATCCATATATATATTGAACAACCATGGTGACATAACACACCCCTGTCTCAGCCCTACACTAATATTAAAACTCTCACTTAGATCACCCTCTACCCGTACACATGCTTTTGCATCTGCATAAAAAGCCTCAATGCCTTTCAGCAAAGGCCCCCCAACACCATAAATTCTCAACACCTCTGTCATAGCTTTCCTATCAACTCTATCGTATGCCTTCTCCAAATCCATGAAGGCAGCATACAACTTCTTACCCTTCCCATTATATTTCTCCACTATTGATTTTAATGCAAATATTTGGTCCCCACATCCTCTACCCTTTCTGAACCCTTCCTGCTCCTCACTAACTTTATTCCCTGTTACTTCAACCAGTCTTTCAGTAAGAACCTTCCCGTAAACCTTCCCCGGTACACTAAGAAGGCTTATTCCCCTATAGCTACCACACTCATCCTTACTGCCGTTCCCTTATCCAAAGGTACAATTATGGCTCTCCTCCAATCCTCTGGCACCTCTCCCTGCCTCCAGGCCAATGTACAGTCGGCCACACTTCTGGCTGTTACAGTCAGCACTACAAACTCCAGGTGTCTAACGTTTGCATCCCTGACTTTCTGAATCATAGGCTCGAAGATTCTCAGTGGTGAAGAAGTGAGACGGTGCAGGGGGAGAAAGAGAGAGGGAGGGAAGGGGGAGGGAGGGGGGACCAAACCAGAGAGAAGGAAGGGGGGAGGAGAAGGGGGGACAGAAAAGTGAGGGAGGGAAGGGGGAGGGAGAGGGGGACAAACCAGAGAGAGAGAGAGAGAGAGAGAGAGAGAGAGAGAGAGAGAGAGGGAGGAGAGGGTGGGCTGAAGGAGACAGAGAGGGAAGGAGGACAGAACGAGTGGAGGGTAAAATATCATCTAAGGTAACCAATATAATATATAGATTATTCAAAAAATAAAGTTTATTTTTATATTACTTGGAGAAAGATTACTATAACCATATAGCCATGTCGGAAGTATAAGAGTTATAAAGTGCAATTAACGTTATCAGTGATACGGAGATATCACATGACATTGAAAATAACTGGCGGTTATAAAATTCCTACTAACCCTAAGACGCATAGTTTGTTTTATATGTCTTCTTAACAAATAAATACATAATTATGGCATTTTGATGTGAGTTATTTAATATCCTCCCTTAAATCATGACATTACAGTGCACTGGCAAGTGTGTTTAATGAAGAAGTTTACGTTTGGCTGGTAAGGGCCAAGCACACATTTGGACACTGGAATACCTCCCTTCATACTTGTCTTCCTCTTTCCACAGTTATTTAACCTATACTATAATATTAATAAATTAAGTAGTACTAGTAGTATTGTTCGCTATCTCTAGGCAACAAGCTAATAATTGTTTGTCTTTATACGCAATAAAAAAAACATTACCAACAATTGTTGTCACCAAGAACGCTATGAAAGGAAGTATGGGTGCTCTACCTTTAACACTCCAGTGTATAATTACAACTATTGTGATCGATATTTACTTTAAGTAGCACAATTTACACAGTTTGGTATTGAAATAAGTGGCAATTCTGAGTAGTCTAATCCTATCATGAGCAAATGTTATCGTTTTCATATTATAAAACACACCCGCCCTTAATTTTTCCTATGGAACATTTGACATGTATTATACAAATGCTCTAAAGATTCTAGGACATTTTATGAAGTCAGCAAAAACAAATGATAACCATGCACTTCCCACCACCCCCATGACACAATCTCGACAGGGGCATTTCGATGATTTGCCCGTGATTTCCTCCTGTCCGCCACCCACTTAAATTAGTAATTAGTAAGGGAGCTCTCCCACACAGCTGGCGCACACATTTGCCAATTTAGTTTAGTGGCGCCCACGAGCATACCACGGGGCAAATTTCCGAAAATTGTCCCTGCCCGTTTTTAATGCTGTGGCTGCTGGGAACTGGATGATCTGGTAACAATGGTAAATGGCGAGGTAATCACCAGTGCCCGTTGGGCACAAACTGCTTGTCGGACATTAAAATGTCTGTCATATAGACAGGGCCTAAGGGTTATTATATACGAACAAGCATAGGTCGGCTATGGAGTGGGTATATCATTATGAAGGATGTTTCTCCAGGCTCATTAACATAATTCATTGGTTTTCTCCTTGTAGAAAGTATATAATGGACAACCGTTGGGCCACTTCTTTACTAGTAGTTGTATCACATTCTTTGCCTTTTTCATGTATTTTTTTTCCATGTTCTAGGAAAGTTCACGAACGACACAAACTTCCCTCACCTCATTGCTTGCGTTCTACCCTTAGGTATCAGTGAATGCTTTTTGTAGAATTAATAAAATATGAGAAATTCAAATTAATATTTACTATCGGGCATCGTTAAATAATATACGTTGGGAACTCGCAATTTGTATTCGTGATTATGAATTTGCATGTGAATGGTGACAATAATAAATACAAAAGATATTAAAATCATAATCTCTCATTTCATCAATAACGCGTCCATCCCCTCTCCATCTCAATGACAGCCCTTAGTCTATCAGGCATGGAGGCGACGTGGTTGTGGACGAGCTGTTGTTTCTGCCGAAACATTTCCCATTGCGCCTGTGTATGCTCCATCAGTTGCTCCGCAGTTCGCTCCCTCTCTACCTCCCAGCTAGTTTACGATGTTGGCCCAAATATTTTCGATAGGGTTCATGTCAACACCCTTTGCTGGGCCACTCCAACAGTTGAAGGTCCTCCCTGGCCTCGAACCACTGCTGGACTCTGCGGGCTGTGTGGATGGGGGCAACGATCCTGGACGAACAGAATGGGACCGGCAGGGAATGGGTTCGTTTCGCTCCTGGAGCGAAGGGAGGAAATCATTTTCCAAAATATCGAGGTATTGCTGGGCTGTGAACCGCCCCTCAATCCTTTTCAGGTCTCCAATACCGTGCATGGATATCCATCCCCATACATTGACAGTCACATGCCCACTGCGCGCCTCCTCATAGATGTGCCTGCGTTCATATCTTATAAGAAAAAAGAAAACAAAATAATAAATTTTCTTGATGCTTATCAAGTAATCTAAATTTAATTATTATGACGAGGACTGGTTACAGACGATCGACAGAGAAATTTAACGTTATTCACATTCTGATATGCAAAATTTGTAATCAGTATACCGTTCTCTTAACTGTTGGCACTGTACAGTGGACTCTTGGAGGGGGTGGGGGTCGGGAGAGAAGGGGGTGATGGGAAAGTGATGATGAATGATATGTGGAGAGTTTGTACGGCCGGGTGAGATTATAATCTGGATAAGATGTGCTATAAATCACTCATAATCTACTACTGACGCATTATTCCATAATCTATTAAAATTTAAAAAACATTATCCGTTTATGCTTCAGCACGATGTAGGTGGAATATAATTAGGCAAGTCATTTTGTTTCTGGGAGAGGAATATTATCATCTATCACTATAATATAGATACAGTATGAGTAAGTCCTAGTTGTTTGTTGAAGCTCCAGAGTGAATTATGCCGATGGATGTGGGGGGGGCGGGGTTGAGGGCTTAAGGATATACTTTAGTAGTTAGTTAGTGATTCGATAGTAGATATATATATATAGGTAGTGTATTTATATATATATATATATGTGATAGTATATATATAGTATATATATTTATAGTATAATATATATATATATATATATTATTATATATATATTATAT
Source organism: Petrolisthes cinctipes (assembly GCA_033782935.1). Taxonomy (NCBI): domain Eukaryota; kingdom Metazoa; phylum Arthropoda; class Malacostraca; order Decapoda; family Porcellanidae; genus Petrolisthes; species Petrolisthes cinctipes. Next base: position 137,539 of record JAWQEG010005223.1, read on the forward strand.
AGTTTATATTAGGTGATATAGAGTATAGGTGTAGTTATATATATATAGTATAGTATATAGTGTATATTATATATTTATATATAGTATATTATAAATTATATATATATATATATATAACATAATATATATATACATATTTATATTATAGATATATATATAGTATTCTTATAGTATATATATATATTTATATATCATATATATATAATATTTATTTATATATATATAGTATAATATATATATGTTTTATAGATATATATATATATATATATTTATATATATATATATATATATATTTATATATATATATATATATATATTTATATATATATATATATATTTATATATATATATATATATATTTATTTATATATATCTATATATATTTATATATATATATATATATATTTATATATATCTATATATATTTATATATATATATATATATATTTATATATATATATATATATTTATATATATATATATATATTTATATATATATATATATATTTATATATATATATATATATTTATATATATATATATATATTTATATATATATATATATATATTTATATATATATATATATATATATATATATATATATATATATATATATATATATATATATATTTATATATATATATTTATATATATATATTTATATATATATATTTATATATATATATTTATATATATATATTTATATATATTTATATATATATATTTATATATATTTATATATATATATTTATATATATATATTTATATGTATATATTTATATATATATATTTATATGTATATATTTATATATATATATTTATATATATATATTTATATATATATATTTATATATATATATTTATATATATATATATATATATATATATATATTTATATATATATATATATATATTTATATTTATATATATATATATATATATATTTATATATATATATATATATATTTATATATATATATATATTTATATATATATATATATTTATATATATATATATATACATATATATATATATATATATATATATATATATATGTATACTGAGCGAGTTAAGCAACTTATATCATATTCAGCAAGGTTATAAGAAATATGCAAGATTTCATATATAGTACTTTCAAATTAAACTTTCTTACCCAAGTCTGTTAGATCGCCAGTTTCCTAATTTCGATTGATCCACTTGGTCACAGTGGTCGGAGATACACCGAGGCGCCGGACAATGGAGCGGATGGAATGCCCAGCCTCGTGAAGGGCAACAATCTGTCCACGCTTGATCAGTTGATCTCGTCTGTATGGAGTTGCCATGGTGCGAGTGAGAGAGCTTGTGTTTTACCTCGACGCCAGAATCATGAAAATACCTCGGTTGAAATGTGATTGGATGGGACGAAGGATATTTGCTGATATGATTGGCTGCTTTTTCCATATTTGATATAATTGATTGACTGATTTATTACAACCTTAAATCATGGCGGCTCCTATATTTAAAATCATTAACCCTAGTGCTACTAGTAGGCTAAGTTTTTTAGTGTGAAAACGATAACATTGCTCATGATAGGATTAGACTACTCAGAATTGCCACTTATTTCAATACCAAACTGTGTGAATTGTGCTACTTAAATAAATATCGATCACAATAGTTGTAATTATACACTGGAGTGTTAAAGTAGAGCACCATACTTCCTTTCATAGCGTTCTTGGTGACAACAATTGTTGGTAATGTTTTTTTTATTGCGTATAAAGACAAACAATTATTAGCTTGTTGCCTAGAGATAAACCACCTCAAGCTACGATCAAATTTTGTTCATGCGAAAGTTTAAAATACCGTAATTGTTTATACCAATTAGGTGTGTAATACTACTAGTACTACTTAATTTATTAATATTATAGTATAGGTTAAATAACTGTGGAAAGAGGAAGACAAGTATGAAGGGAGGTATTCCAGTGTCCAAATGTGTGCTTGGCCCTTACCAGCCAAACGTAAACTTCTTCATTAAACACACTTGCCAGTGCACTGTAATGTCATGATTTAAGGGAGGATATTAAATAACTCACATCAAAATGCCATAATTATGTATTTATTTGTTAAGAAGACATATAAAACAAACTATGCGTCTTAGGGTTAGTAGGAATTTTATAACCGCCAGTTATTTTCAATGTCATGTGATATCTCCGTATCACTGATAACGTTAATTGCACTTTATAACTCTTATACTTCCGACATGGCTGTATGGTTATAGTAATCTTTCTCCAAGTAATATAAAAATAAACTTTATTTTTTGAATAATCTATATATTATATTGGTTACCTTAGATGATATTTTACCCTCCACTCGGTCTGTCCCCCTTCCCTCTCTGTCTCCTTCAGCCCACCCTCTCTCTCTCTCTCTCTATCTGGTTTGTCCCCCTCTCCCTCCCCCTTCCCTCCCTCACTTTTCTGTCCCCCCTTCTCCTCCCCCCTTCCTTCTCTCTGGTTTGGTCCCCCCCTCCCTCCCCCTTCCCTCCCTCTCTCTTTCTCCCCCTGCACCGTCTCACTTCTTCACCACTGAGAATCTTCGAGCCTATGATTCAGAAAGTCAGGGATGCAAACGTTAGACACCTGGAGTTTGTAGTGCTGACTGTAACAGCCAGAAGTGTGGCCGACTGTACATATAAGCAACATCCACTCCACCACCACTTCCCCCCACACTTTAACATTTCAGCAGTTATCCCATCCATCCCCGGTGCCTTTCCCATCTTCAACTTTCCTATTGCTTTCCTAACCTCTTCCCTTCCTAATTCTCCCTGTACATCCTGTCGTCTACCACCTGCCTCCATCCCCATGCATGTCACCACCGCCTCCCCTCCCGTCCCCCCATTCATCAACCGATCAAAATGCCTCTTCCACACTTCTTTCACTTCCTCACTTCTACTCACAGTAACTCCATCCTCACTCTTCATTCTCACACTACCAGACTTTCCTTCTCCTCTTTCTCTTTTCACCTCCTTCCAGAATAATTTCTTGTTCTCTTTAAACTTTTCACTCAGCTTCATACCAAACTCCTCATCCACTCTCCTTTTACTTTCACTTGTCTCTTACACACATTATATTCTCTTTTCCATCTCTCTCTCACTTCTTCCGGCACATTCCTCTGTAATGTTCTCCTATATGCCTTCCTTTTCTCCTCTACGGCATCTTTCACTTCTTCTGTCCACCAAGCACTCCCATTCTTGCCCCTCTTCTGTGTCTTATATCCTACTACCTCTGCTGCTGTCCTTAATACTATCATCTTAAACATTTCATACACCGCATTCACTCCCACTCCCTCCCCTATCCCCATCCTTACATCCCCCAGCACCTCACCCACCCTTCTCTTATATTCCTCCCTATACTCTTCTACATCTAATTTCCCACTAGCCACCTCCCTCTTATTCCTCACCCCTTCATCCCTCCTACCATACTCCCACTTAACCCTAACCTTCATCCTCACCAACACCGCAAAATGGTCGGAGCAATGGACCATTCCTCTCGCCACTTTTGCGTCATACACATCCTTCCTCAACCTTTCATCCACTGCCACATAATCAATCAAACTCTTTTGTTCTCCTCTCTCATCCCTTCTCTTCCATGTATACCGGTGGATCATCTTGTGCTGAAAGAAGGTGTTAGCCAAGAACAACCCCCTCTCAGCACAGACGTCCACCAGATATTCACCATTCTCATTCACTCCTTCCACACCCCATTTACCAACAATACTTCCTACTCTCTCATTTCCTACTTTCCCATTCATATCACCCATCATTACAATCTTCCTCCCACTCTCAAACTTCCTCAAACACCCATTCAACTTCTCCCAGAAATCTCTCATTTTCTCTCTCCCCGCCTTATTCCTCTCATTCACAGGTGCATACGCACACACCCATGCATACTTAACCAAACCAATCTTTCCTGTCACCCATGCCACTCTCGTCCCGCACCATCCATGTCCATCTACTCTCTTCCATACCCTTGGTGCTACCAGCACTGCACACCCCTCCCTCCCTCTTCCTTTACACTTCTCACTCATTCCTGTCCACACTACACCTCCCTCCATTCCCTCCCACATCACACTCTCTCCTCCAGCCTCACACTCCTCCACTCCCCATCCTTTCAAGTGTGCTTCGTTTTAATTAACTGTAATTCTTGAAAGCTTATTGGTATATTCTTTTGTGTCCCTCTTTCATGCAAATATTTGAGGAATTAAAATGCAGTAAAGAAATATATTGATTTTTGCAGCCAAAATACTATTGTATAGTATAACCACAGAAAGAGTTGTATATAAGGTTTACATGACACAGTGAGTCAGACCCCTTTTCAATTTTTCGAAGCATTTCTGTTGGTGCGGGTCTGACCTTGTGATAATTTCAGTGGGCTGTCGTCCAGAAAGGATCCGATCCATATCATCGCCCCAAACTCAGGTGGGCTAGAGATTGAGGTGCGCGAGTGTACAAAGGAATAAGGAGTGGTGCATACGGCGCCACTACAATAGAAGTACAAAAGTGTACTTGTTACTAGTGTACTTGTATGTGCCTGGATGCCTTGAGTTCGAAACCTGTTCCTCCCTATAGGGAAATTGTGCATGACATGATGTGAGTAGTATTTTAAAGGTTTAGGCGCCCCTTCGAACCTGAGCCATTCTTTTTCATTTCTTCAACTTTTCTGTCTTTCCTTCATGCTTGCAGTCTCTCCTCTCTCTCCCTTTCTTATTATTTTTACTTTACATCGTCATCTTGTACTGTACAGTCGGCGGCAAAAGTCCTGTCGCCTCACTTGCTTCACCGAGGCACGCGATGTTCATAGACTCGAGATTATTAGGTGTAGAAAACGTGTGTATTTCTCGAGTCCATGAACACTGCCTGTCTCGGTTAAGCAGGTGAGGCGACACGACTTTTGCCGCCGACTGTACACTCTGCAAAAAAAGTTTTGGAACCACTCCTCCATTAATTTTAGAATTTTCATCACGGTAGGGTTGGTACACCTGCTAAGTCAGCCCGAGTGTCCCTGTAACAGTGAGCGAGTCAGAGTGCCTGTCACTGCAGTAGCACACAAGCTGTCAGACGGGAAGGATATAATATTTTATGCGTTCATGTTTATCATTATTCCTCTCCTACTTTTCGCTGATCTATTAATTCCACTCCTATTTCTTGCCAGACCTAATATCAGATCTGTAAAATACTGATATTTAAGAGCAAGCCATAAAATGCATTATGGTGTAATGTTCAACTTAGCCTATGCTTAGATACAGTACTGTACAGTAAGTCCATCATTGACTGAATAAGTTTCCGACTGATGTAAATTATGACCTTCGAGACGCACATCAGATGAAATACAGTATGTCACGAATGGAATTATCTAACATTTGGAAATTGTCATGAATCAACACAAATATGTTCATTATCTTTATAACAGTTATTCATAATATGGATGTTGAGATCATCTTTACACTTGTATGCTATCAGTAAGAGGAGAGTCTTGCTCTACTTGACAACAACAGGTTAATAATTAACTCTAAAATATTTAAAACATAATATAACTTGATTACTTAACTTACTACATAACATTTAAATGTATCAAGTGTATAAGAAACAGCATAGAAAAGTAAGCTAATTCGGTTTGTAGCACTGTAAAATGTATAAAATACTCACAAACACTATAATATTGTAGTGACCCAAGCATCAGGCGTTTCATACTTCTGGCATCACGCTTTCCAGGCTTCCCTTGTTAGCTCGCACGCTGGAGTTCAAATCCTTACACAGCCCGCTGCATCATAGCCAACCCATGGCCAAGGAATACATGGTCAAACCACTAACCCCCCCATATAGGGTATCAATTTCAGGGGGTGGAGCGTGTAGACGAGTAGTGACGTCCAGGCCAAATGTCACCGCCTACCAACAAACACACAGAGAGAAATGGATAGTTTTATGGGGAAACTCTCCCTGCTGTGTCCTCTTCGAGTTAATGTGTGTTGTGTGTTATGAGGAAAGGTGTTTAATATGCACACAAGTATTTCATATACTTTAATGTGCGAATTTCTATTATAAGACTATATGTTAAATAATACCGATGTTGAGGGAATGTAATATCATACTGTTTTTACTGTGTTTTTTTCGTTTTAGTGTTTGTGTTACGCAGAAGGAATGAGAAAGACAATTTTATTATGACTTTGTTACTGCATCTTTTTTAGTGTTATTATTGTGCGCTAGAGTGATCGAGACATATTTATTGTTTTACTGTTTCTACTTTAATTTAATGTTATTATTCTGCATAGGGAATGAAAGACAGTGTTTTACTACCTATTTTTTTAAATTTTGGCATTATTGTTATGTACAGTGAATGAGACACATAGTTAATTCTATAATAATTTTTATTTCATCGTTATGGTATATATAGAGAGAGGGGGGGAAGAAAGAGAGGAAGAAAGAAAGAGATAGGAAGAAAGAAAGAAATAAAGAGAGAGAGAGGAAGAAAGAAAGAAAGAGAGAGGAAGTAAGAAATAAATAAAGAGAGAGAGAGAGGAGAGGCATGTCATACGTCTAATGGGAATTTAGTCACCTGACCATAGCTAGTAATCTGCATTAATCACAGGAACAGTGCCTCCCACAATTAACGCCTTCCAAGTGCAAAACTCTCCTTAACATTTAAATATATATATATATATATATATATATATATATATATATATATATATATATATATATATATATATATATATATATATATATATATATATATATATATATATATATATATATATATATATATATATTCTCTTTCAAACAAACGAGGTTAAAGGAAATGGCTTGTTCTGCATTAATGAGTTTATTATTTATTTATATTTTCAATATCTCTTACTGTTTTTCTTAAGTCTTCACTTAGATGGTGGATAAGTGAGGCAAATGTTGAGTTGTTGGGGGAGGTCGACGTTTCGTCCAGTACATTGGATATCTTCAGGAGGAAGTGGCGATTCTGAGTGGGTGAGGGGGTATTTATTTGTTTTCCGTATGTGGGGTGGGCGGGGCCACCATATCAGAAGCCTAGTGATTGGTGGATGGGGGGTAGCTTCTGATTCTGGCGTTCCGTCTGAGTTGTTGGTTGGTTGTAGTGGTGGTGGGTAAGATGTTAGATGCTTGTGGCAGGTCAGTAGGTGTTGGAGGTGTGGTGGGTATCCTGACGGTGTTGGTGATGTGTCGTTTTCTGGAGGGCAGTATTTGAAGGTCTTGTGTCTGGTTGTTTATAGAGGGTTGTAGGGTTTCTATGTAGATCGCTTCTAGGTAGGAGAGTCTTCTGCTGTCTGTTTCTTTGTCTAGTATGGTGGTATTATTTACTAGTTTGTCTCGTGTCAGAGCTTGGTTGAAAAAGATATACGACTTTTCGGTTACATCACGTAGCCCTCTTCAGGTATGAGTGATGACAGGTAGTGTAAACGAATATATATGTATACCACTCATAGAGGGGGAGAGTGGTAGGGGGGAGAGGCGGAAGGGTCACGAGATAGGCGGGAGGAGGGGGGAGGGGGAAAGAGAGTAGGGGTGGGTGAATTTACGCAGGCGGAAGGAAACGGAGGTAGAATGGGGGGGGGGGAGAGGCGGAGAGGACGAGCTGATAATGGGAAAGGTAAGAACATCGGGGCAAATGAAAAAAATATACATGGAATGGTAACGGAGGAAGTGGAATAAAACAGAATACAGTCACATACAAATAAAAATAGAACTATAAGTTACACAGTACTGTATGTTATATGGATGTGCCTTTGACCTGAAGAAGCAATAGCGAAACGTCGTCAATAAAGACTCCTCGTCATAGAGTGTTGTTCTTACCATTTTGTCAAGCAAATGCTTATTTTAACTCAACGTTCTTCATCTCACTAGGCTCTATCAAAATAAATTTTAACAGTTCTTACTGAAAATAAATAAGAAAACAGATGACAAAATTAACAACAAACGATAACACTACTTCACTATCTGTAAATGTAAATCGTTATAAATTTGTCTATAATTATATAAAAAGCATATAACCTATCCCTATTACTAAGGTAGAAATTAATATTTGAAGCCATAAAACGAATCACAGCACGAGCTGTGAGCCCGTGAAGCAATGCCAGGCAGATCCCCTCCCATCACCATCAGTTGGCTGATGTATGACAACCACAACTGAGAATAAAATACGAGTTATTCCAGTATGCATTATAATTCAGTTCCTCATTAACAATGTATGCTACTGTTCTTCATATACTGTATATATGGCAAATAAACATAATATATTTAGTCCACCACAAGGCTCTCTTGTTTAGATATAATAAGGTTATATTATCATTAAATTTTCCTAGCAACTTATCGACCAATCATCTCTGTCGTTATATATTCTACTCTCTACACCTTCGTCACCTCCTTGTGGGGTAGGGTATAGAGGAGCCCAGGGTGATAAAGAAACTCCCTTCCGCAACTGTACATTCACTGACCATAAAAACTAACCCATCTGAGTTGAAGCCTCAGATCTGGAGCAAGGCAGTTTCTGGACAACATCCCATCCAAACCATCATGAGACAACACACACACACACACACATCTTGAAGCACTGGAGACTTTGGGTGGGCTGTCGTCTAGAAACCACCTGCTCCAGATCTGGAGCTTCGATTCAGGTGGCCTAGAGATTATGGTCAGAGAGTGTACAGTACACTCGAGCACCACAGTCTCTAGCCCACCTGAGTATGGGCCGGAGATATGGCTCGGATCCTTTCTGGACGACAGCCCATTCAAACGATTAAGATGCCACACAAGCACGAACATACGTTTCGAACCGATACAAGCTTGACTCCCTGTTTGACATGTATAATTACCGGTAATTGTTTTTTAAGGCTACGCAATCATATTTTGGCTGTGTGAATGACATTTATGTATATAATTATTGCAATATACTATCCCCATAATTTGTAATGAACTAGCACACGAAAGACTATTGCTAGAGGATTCATGAAATCACTAACTAAACAACACACTTCAAATCAGCAACTGAACTCAGAGGTTTATTCGGCGCACACGAGCGTGTGTGTCTATATTGTGTGTGTGAGAGAGAGAGAGAGAATCATCAGACAATTATCTGTTCACCTATGTGGCCGTCTAAGCACAGTGGCTAAAAATAATGATGGTTCCACCGCAACATAATGTAAGGATGACCAAACACAATTAAAAATATATACAGTATAGGGCTATAACAAACAACAATATCCTACACATTAATCAACTGACATTATATACGTTCTCAATATTATCTTACAGTAATTCCATCTTTTCATATGGAGAGGAGACACACTGCTGGTGTTCCGGGGTCACACACGCAATATTCTTCATGTTCATTTTCATGTTAATCTCACCTTACTTTTGTTAATATTAATCAGCCAAAGCATGGATACATAGGGGACTGTAATTACTGCATATTGATATAAAAATTAAATTTTACTGTCTAACACCCTGTGTAACACCCCTATTTTTATATGTATAGTTATTTAGGATATTTACGGGTATTATATATTTATATGTATTAGAATAGGCTTTTAGTGTAAGATTATAGGGAGTAGCCAGGCTGAGATTATCCCTGACGAATAATCTAGGTGGTGGGCTTCTTCTACATAAAATGTTAATAAGAGAAAAAGTACAAATAATGTTTATAGTTAGAGGTTATAGATGAATAATAGAAATAATGATTATAGTTAGGTAAATAGGTTAAAGAGAGAAATAATTGAAACTTAGGTAGATTGATAGGGATAGAGAAATACGTGGTGATTAGGAAGTGAATGTAAAATAATTTATTGGAGACAGGGAATAACCTGCATTTATAATTATAAGGTATAATTACGAAGCTAACATTCCCATACTGTTACCTGCAATTTAATTGTAACTTACTTAGAAAATTAATTAGATTAGTTAGGGTCTAAAGTCAGGACAGTACATTTTCTTGTTGGCGGAACAATACATGCCTTGAATATGTAAATTACAGTAATATGAAACTTTAAACAAGGAAGAAGGCAATGTATTTGAGCTCAATAATATGTTTAAATCATGTTATGTAATTATATACACCAGTAAGGGTGGAACTGATGGATTTGCCAGAAATTGAGATAAGTTGGTCACTACTTTGCTTGGGGGAGGGAGTGAAGAAGAGGACAGAACGTGGTACCACGCCTTGCTTCTTCCTCATTCTGATCTCGTCTACTGGGGTGACAGGTAGGAGCTCAACTCGCTCTCATCATATATATTGTATTGTGAATATAGTGAGTGGGGAATCTATTAGTCCCGTGATGGGATATAACTAACTAAAGAATATTGTGTGTTCACATTCAGACATAGTAATTAATGTATGTTTTTTTTCTCAAGCTCATTCTGATCTTGTCTACTGGGGTGACAGCCATTATAGCATTCTCCCTTGGTGTTTAGTGAACCACGTGGTACCTAAAGATTACGAACATTTGCTGGCAATTTTATCTTTTCATTATTATTAGTATTGAGATTAGGATGTGATTTTTTTTTTATTGTATTAACTATATTTCGGCCTTGTTGTGAAAAATTTATTATTAGGGATTATTTGGGGTATTAAGGGAGGGGGGACACTTCATGTAATATTTTTTTTTATATGTACTTAGCTCTGTCAACTGGCGAGACATGGAATTGTTCCTGCCTAGTTGACAGAAAAGGGATTAGGAACTGTATTAAGGGAGGGGGGAATATTTAATAGTAATAATTGTTTATTTTTGGATTTATGTGGATTAGCTCTGTCAACTGGAGAGACAAGGAATTGTTCCTGTCCTAGTTGACAGAACGGGGAGTAGGAAATATTAGCAAGGGAGGGGGGAACAGAAATTATTATTGTGATATTTTGTACTCGTACCATAGGTTGATAAAATAAACGGGTTTATAATTGTCTGAGTATTTCCGTCACCGATGTAACAAATAGACTGTGTTCCTTTATAGATAGTAGTAGATTTTTAATTCCAATCACTGATCGTACCCCCGTTAGAACTGAAATCTGGGTTGCTTACTCGCGAGCCTTCTTAACGTCACGTTACGCTACCCTTCCGGTGTGTGCTCACTTGGTTCCTCTGATCGACTTTGGTCTGGTAGTGGCAGCATTTACCCAGTACTGGAGAGGAGCTGGACTTGTCCTTGTATGATTTATTTTTGGTATTCGCAAGGCGAGTCCTGTTCCTCATCGGTATCTTGTTTTTTTTTCCAGACCAAGTTGATACAGTTATAGGATAGAGTTGTAGCATACACTGGTGCTTTTTTTTTGTTTTGTTAAAGGCAGTGGGTTTTTGTTTCCCTCCAAGAGTAGAGTAAAAATAGTAATATCCAAGAGTAAAGTAAGGGGACAAAAATCGAGCTTTTACACATTGTCATACAAATACGGTGTTATCTCATTATCAAACGCTCGGCCTATACAACAATGTCGATTTTATTTAATGTGAAGTAATAAATAATATCTGAAAAGCAACGCCATTTTAATCAGATCACACACGGCAGAATGACTGAAAGAATGAAGAATGAGTGTGAGTAAAAACAGTGAGCTTCAGGACGAGTCACTATCAGCAAAATGAACTTTCACAAAAAAAGAAAAAAAAAATCGTTCTAGATAATTATACAAAATACATAAGATTAATCACGTTAAAGAAACAATTTCTGAGGAAGAATCTTGATGTTACGGTAGGTTACACACACACGCACACACACACACACACACACACACATTGAATACCTGTGTGTTCACTGGGTGGTATGGAAGTGCTTCGTTTAATTAATTGTAATTCTTGAAAGCTTATTGGTATATTCTTTTGTGCCCCTCTTTCATGCAAATATTTGAGGAATTAAAATGCAGTAAAGAAATATATTTATTTTTGCAGCCAAAATACTATTGTATAGTATAACCACAGAAAGAGTTGTATATAAGGTTTACATGACACAGTGAGTCAGACCCCTTTTCAATTTTTCGAAGCATTTCTGTTGGTGCGGGTCTGACCTTGTGATAGTTTCAGTGGGCTGTCGTCCAGAAAGGATCCGAGCCATATCGCCGCCCCAAACTCAGGTGGGCTAGAGATTGTGGTGCGCGAGTGTACATCAAAGCGCCTTGGTCCTCCAAAGTATACTATGAAATAGGACTAGATAGACAAAAATATTGGTGGCCTGTTGCTTATAATAGATTTGAGGAATGAATGGCTCCTTTTACGTAGATCGTTTCATGCCCTCGTTGGAGATCCCTACAAACTATGCTACAACACAGATTCCCTATTCGTCTTAAAGTATAGTTTATTTCCTGACACAATTTGGAGGAATCTGTAGCCCTTAAAATGGCCCAAAACAAAGGTTTATATGTCTGTCAGTCACCACAAAAATTGGCAATTGTGGTTTATCTGTCAAGACTCCATATCCCTTACGGGGTACAAACATGAACAAACAGCTTTCATTTGATATTATTAGAACTCTTTGGAGTCCCTCATCCCAACCAATATTGCCTTATAAAATATTTTTTTTACTCCCTCCGTCTGTTTCTTCTTTGGTCTCTCTCTCTCTCTCTCTCTCTCTCTCTCTCTCTCTCTCTTGTACTCAATATCTTGGCCATATTTATCCTTCCATCCTCAATATTTACCACAACATCCACTTCCACTCTGCAATACTTTGAGACTTACTCATATGTGCAGTACTTCTTGTATTTTTATCTTTCTGTGTACAGTACGGTATCCCAACTGATATAATGAGGGTAATCCATTCTGCTAGGAGGTGTTGTCGAGTTGTAGTATTCCAGAGTGGCCTTCCCTTCCCGTCTTTCAATTTCATGGGTAATCTCTATCCTCTTTTGATTCTTGGAAGTAATTATATATTGTAGTGGTGGCATATGCACCACTCCGTATTCCTCTATATATATTCCATGTTCTGGTAAGCCACTCCCTGTTTCTTTGTGCTCTCCCCATCCCAGACAAGCCACAGTCTGGCGGTTTGGTTAATCCCGTCCCCTGGCTCAGCTTAGCATAATCTTGGGAACCCAGCCGCCAGCCTCCCGCTTCCTCCAGGTATGAACCAAGGTGGGTGCAGCAGGTCAGGTGATGGCGTGATCACGTGAATGATGCTACATACGGGTACCTGGAGCAAGGATATAAAAGAGCAGAGGGGCGCTTGTGTGGTAGACTATCCAGCGAGCTACCAAGGAGGAAGGACCAAACCTATACCTGCTGTCGTCACACACCTGCAGTCCACATGTTCTCAATACGTCCACACGCTGTCCCCCTGCCCTACACTACTACACAAGCGACACTGCAACTACCGACTCTCCACGACGCAACATCGGCAGGCTGGCCTTCCCCATACCATATGTACTGCACCCTTGAATGTTACCAAATAAACTGTACCGCGTATTCTAGAGTCTGTTCACCCGGGTAGATGCATAAGGAGCTTCCTTACTGTCTCAATATTTTATTTATTTATTTTTTGTTCCGACATTGGACACAGGCTTCATCAAACCCTTTACCGTGGCCCAGGTCAACTGCTACTCACACACACCCATGTCACGACTCCTGAACTGGCACCCAACCACAGTAAAATTCTGCCCTAAGCCGTTCAAGTGTCTTCCTCACTCCTAGGTGGGCAGCAAATGGAATATCATGAGCTAGCCTAATTAGTTCCTGCCTGCACACACTCGGCACATTTAGCTGGTGTACATCCCTCAATCCCTCATCCGCACTAGTATGAGGAGGTCTCCACCTCCTGTACAAAACTCCATCCTTCTCATATAAACATGATCCCTTCTCTTCCCCCACATTTTCAACTGCCAGGCTCCTTAGCTCTTGGATACCTGGGTCACTACCTTGCAAATTCTTAAATTTCTCAACATCGACACTTTCTAAAGACAACTGCTCACTAGAGGTATCTGAAAAAAGATTGGTTAAAGAAAGGTCGTCCGGTGATTCTCCATCGCCGTCGACGTCCTCCACCGGTGGGTCAGTAGGAGTTAAAATTGCCTCGGCTGCCTCCACACGCCGGCTCTCCTCCACCCTTGACATCGATCGGGTCACGGCACATACGGGGAAGTTCATCTGGTCCTCTTCCTCCACAACTTCAGTAGGTACAGGATCTTAGGTTAATACTGGGGTGCTCACTTCCTCACCCCTAACCAAATCATTCCCCAGTATCAGGTCCACATCGGGCTCGGGCAATGACTCCACCACTCCAACCTGTGCCGTCACCTTAACCCCTCCGGGACGGGCCAAGAATGGAAATACGTTCTGTGGTTCTGGGCGCAATACTAACTTTTACCCTGCCTCTACTTCTCTTACTCCCTACGTCTAAACTACAATACTGAACAACTTAAATTTGATTGTGTACTCACCATCAACTCCTCCTCTTTCCATTAAAACCAACCCCAGCTCTCTAGGACACTCCATTGCCGAGAAATCAAGTGAGGAATGGAGGTCACTTTTCCCGTGAGAGCGAGGCTGCGTTCGCTTTGTGAGCATGGCTGTGACTCAATCTAGCTGGTTGCACCCGCGGAGTGGAGGTTACAAGAGAGGGTGCGCCCGGCAGCGCGGTAAGATACACCGAATCGAACGAGCCCGTATTTTCTTCACTATGCCCAGCCATTGTCAAGGTCAAGCACACACTGATTGAATGTGGGGATGAAAAGGTTTGGTGGTGAAGTATAGCCAGATCAAAAAAGATCCCGACAAATTTGGCGTTTTTCCCCATAAATTACCAAAAGCGGGATTTCCCGCTGCCCAGACTCTGTCGACAGAGCGGGATTTCCCGCTGCCCGGCCTCTGTCGACCGAGCGGGAAATCCCGCTGCCCGGACTCTGGGGGTTAAACAAATCATAACTCACCCTACACTCCACCAAAGGAACCGTCAGGGAGCCTCGAACTCCCCTGAGCAAAATAAAATTCTTGGAACCCACCTCGACATGTTTCGGTCTTACCCACAGAGTAATTGTAGAACCAGTGTCTCGGAGTATCTTAACAGGATACTGGGATTCCCCCAGCTTGACCAACCCATCAGACCGATACGGAGCATAACAATCCTCAGCAGTAGTATCCGTAGCTACCGACTGGACAACTGCTCTTGTAACGTCAGACATGGGAACAGCATCCACTGCACCCTTCCCTCCTTCTGAAAGAACTCTATCTTTAGAAGTGGGTAAAACAGAGTTATCCCTACTATCCTTTCGGGGCTCAGAAACTGTGACAATAGCCCTGTCACAGGAAACAAAATTAGTTGGCCTAACAACTCCTGCCTTTCTCCAACATCTGTCTACAGTATGCCCTGTTTTGTGGCAATATGTACATGTAAAGGTTCGTGTCCAAGGTTTGTGTGGGGTGCGTGTAGGTGTTTGTGCATGTGAGATACCTGGGGGACTGGGACTAGTGACATGAGTGCTTTTGGAATTCGGGGAGACATCGCTATCATGAGTTTTATTATTGGTGGTTGGAAGGGGTCTATTGTGCCCTTTGTCTCTGGCTTTAAATTGCTTCCTGACCAAAACGTAATAATCAGCATAAACTGCAGCTTCCTCAGCTGTCTTTACTCTCTTATCACTTATAAACATCAGCAAATCTGGCTCCATCTGGCTCAGAAATTGCTCCAACTTAACCACCTCCTCCAACCTACAATAATTATCTTCTACTTTCTCACTTCTTATCCATGCTCGAAATAGGTCACTCTGATATTTCATAAATTCAATCCATGTCTCATTAGGGCGTTTCTTACTATTACGGTACTTCTGTCTGTATGCTTCTGGTCTTAATTCATACGTCCTTAGTACAGCAGACTTTAACTTCTCATAATCCAAAGATTCCTCAAAACTGCGAGCATCAAATGCTCTTAAAGCTTTACCACAAAAGACTGACTGTGCCAGTGTTGACCATAGCTCCTTCGGCCACCCACTACACTCTGCAACCTTCTCAAACCTCTGGAAAAATTCAGTAACATGGTCCTCATCAAACTTAGGTACCAACCTGTGCTGTTCTGATGACGCCCCCGACGCAACCGGTCGTCGTGGCTTATGGTCCACTCTATATTTCTCCATCTCCAACTCCAGTTTCCTTTGCTCAAGCTCCATCTGAGCTCTCCTCACCTCTCTCTCAACCTCTAATTGTAGCATACGGAACTCATGGTCACGCGCAGCTTGGTCATTCCCAGATTGGTTATTCTGAACCATAGTTGAGTCAAGCAAATCAGTAGGTGCAGACCAGTCACTTACGACAGAAGCATTATCCTTCCTCTCAACAAAATCATACAAACCAGTGCCGCATAGATGGTGGCAAATCAGGTTAGCTAGTGGAAATGCGTTGGAACTTTCAATGGCAATGTCCAACTTCTGTGCAACAAGTAATAATTCCTCTCTCCTTAATGCTCTTACTCTCTCGGGATTAGGAATTGAATTAATAAACTCTGCAGCATCCTGCTCAGAGATAATATGAAGTGGAGCACCCTTCTCACTAGCCACACCCTGAGTCTCCATTGCTCACTAACTATTAGGCAAATGTACACAAAAAATGGAAAAATGCAATACAAGAAAAATACAACAGTAATGCAATGATAAAACACCAGTCTCAGTTCGGCAAAAATTGGAAATCCTGGCGAGGTCGCCAATTTATATGTTACGGATGGAGGGTAGAGATACGGTACTGTACTAGTCGCTAGGCTAGACTTGCACCGACATTAGTTATCAACAGAATAAAGTAGCACTGGGTGGCAGGTATCTGACTATTAAAGTTATGAATTGTAAGTAAAAGTACAAACCCAGTCTATATTAAAGAATGATAACACAACCCAAAGAGACCGTTCTAACATATACCCAGGTACGGATACAATGAATAAAAATGATAGAGAAACTACTCTGACTTTCTATAATATATTGACAATATGAACGAACACAAAGACAAACAATTAACACAGAAAGAATTAATAAATGAAATCAGGATTCCCAACTATGACAGAATATGAGACAAAGTTCCCAGATTAAATAATGCACTTGCAATAATCACTCAATAAATCACCACCACTGTACCATCACTTCAATAACCACACATCAATAATGCAAGGCACTAGGTACACTTAAGCACAGAATTAATCAATCAATAATAATGGTTAGATAGCACATCACTGGCATATATAATAAAGGAACATCAATGCATCACAACATACACGTAATAATATAATAATAGAAATATCAATGCACAAACATATATAATAATAGTAGTAATAGCAATATCAATTTATAAGAGAGTGACCCTACTTCACTGTGAGAAAAATGTAGAAGTAAAAACAATTATACTTATCAGATACGTTATGCGTGTCTCGTCCCGAATCTCACAACATTCACTCACTTACAAAACACAAACTGTGTTGTCCCAATCTCGCTGGTATCTAACCCGCACAGGCTTAACCCCAGCACTTATATACAGTTGGCTCGACAAAGAAAAGTGAGCGTGTTACAACAGAGTCATAGGCGCGTCTCTGAACTGTTCCGTTAACGCAGACTTAAGCACACATCACGCATACATTCCTGTTTCTACAACTATTGAAAGTCAATAGAAATGAAAACGGACAATCTTCCCTCGGCCACCTGCAAGAGGGGGGGGGGGATGTGTACGAATCTAGAAAACATAACAGGCCACGATACTCTCGACCTTTTGACAAAAATACACAAAGAAAATGGAGTGAAATAGATGAGCTATCCTCGGACACAACACAGCCGGATGTAAGCCTCCGTTCCCACACTCGCAGCTACAGTCAATTAATAGGATAGCAATACTTACAAATTAATAATAATTCAGGCACGCGTAACAATATCTAGATTAGAGAAAACCAGTATAAATCAGACATGTACAGTCATGCCCCAAAGTCTGGATCAGCTGATGAACCCCGGCTATTCTGAACTAATGAAATCGAAACATTAAATTTTATTGACAGCAATAGGCATATGTTCGTTGTCTCAGATTCCATGGATAAGGGATACTTGGGATGGAGTAATGCGACGACTTTTGGGTGTGACTGTACAGAATACTGTTTGTACAAAAGTCGAGTGAAACCCTTCATTTATTTCTGTTACATGACTGTTACAAAGTCATGTGCACCTGACATGAGGATGGGTGGCGATGGCTTCAAGTCCTCGATTGTATAGTTACAATCAATGGTCAGGCATCAAAAGAATGAAGGTGAGCCATCTGAGTGAATCATAAACCATTATTACGGAGATCAACAGCTATAATTTGACATTATTATATGAGGCCATCTCATTCAAAGGTGGTGTTGGACTATTGGGCGTAACTGTACAAATATAAATTTACTCACCTCAAAAAAAATTCATGATGCTTCTTCTTGAGCTCCCTAAATGGCTTTGTAGGGTAGATTTTTCACAATTGGTTTTCTATTTCCACACTATTGAGGTGGGAGAAGATGCTGTTGACCAGATTGATAAGCTTCCAGATTAATAAGGTCCCAATTCTTCTGTCAGGTGACCTACTTACCACGCCTATCTTCAAGAGGTATATGACCAGTGTTACAGTCTAAGGCTATGTGAAGTCAAAATATCTTAAAATTGATAATAATCTGTGACTAGGAGTATGATGAAGCTTCAGACTGAACAAAAGTCAGATGTTAGTTTATGAATTACTCTTGAAAGGTAGGACAAAAACAACCTTATATAATATATATTTTACTTAAAAAGAAAAAAAACGTATGTACAACAACAACAACAGAACAACATACACCAACACAGTTACTTTAGACCCCAAAATGACAACAGAGAGATTTACCCATTAACCCTCAACACCTACACATTTTCCCTACACATTTCTATTTCACATAAAGCACAGTAATAAATTAATATTTGTTTATAATTCCTATCATGAAGAACAAAGAGGATTCTCGCTGACTCCTACACTAATTTATACTCCCTGTTTCTCCCACGTCACAACACACCGGTTACTATTCAGGCCCATACACCACCGAGATATAGTCCAAGAGAATAATTAAGGTTTAGTCACTTCTCCATGCGTAGACATAAAAATGTTGGGGATTTTAAAAGGTCTCTAGAAAGAGTGTCCGCAATTTTGTTGTCCACTCCTCGGATATGACGTACTATGAGGTGGTATTCCAGTAGTTGTAGTGCCCACCTCAGGATCCTCTGATTGTTGTCTCTCATCCGGTTTATAAACGTCAACGGGTTATGATCAATATATACAAAAATAGGAGTGTGCTGGGGGAGATAGCACTCGTACTTTCTTACAGTAAGCACAAGCGCAAGACACTCCTTTTCTACCGTGGAATAGCCCAGCTAATGTTTCTTTAGTTTGACTGAAAAGTACGAAACTGGATGTAGGACGCCATCACTGTCGTTTTCTTGAAGAAGTACGGCTCCAATTTCCTTGTTACTGGCATCAACTTGAACATGATAGGGTATTTCAGGATTAGGAGTACGTAGCACAGGATGGGATGAGAGGAGGTTCTTGAGTTGATTGAAGGACGCTGTACATGCAGGGTTCCATTCAAATTTAGTTTTAGAGCTGGTCATATCAGTAAGGGGTGCAGATATTGTTGCAAAGTTGTGGCAGAACCTACGATAGAAGCCACTCATTCCCAAAAATCGCATCAGCGATTTTCTGTCATTCGGTGGAGGATATCTCACGATGGCTTCTATGTTGGCATCCTTTGGGCGAGCACATCCTCGTCCAACCACATGTCCCAAGTAGGTCACCGTTCCTCTCCCAAGACAGGACTTCGCAAGGTTGACGGTGAAACCAACCTGAGAAAGTTTGGATAGTAGAGCGTCCAGCCTCACCAAGTGGTCCTCCCAAGTGTCTGAAATAATCACAATGTCATCCAAGTAAGCATCAGCCCCCACTAATCCCTGTATGGTGCGAGACATAATCCTTTGAAAGTGGCAGGGGCATTGATCATGCCGAAGGGCATGACTGTATACTGGAACAATCCAAGGGGAGTAATGAATGCTGAAATTATCTTTGCCCTTTCTGTCATACCTATCTGGTAGTATCCCTTCTGCAAATCTATAGTGGAAACAAATCTTGAATTTCCAACTTTGTCGATTAAGTCCTCAATACGAGGAAGAGGAAATGCATCTGGGATCGTGACTGAATTTACTTTTCTATAGTCAGTACATAGGCGACTACTACCGTCTGGTTTAGGAACAAGCAAAGATGATGAAGCCCAAGGAGAATTGCTTGGTTCTATTAACTTGTGTTCCAGCATAAAGTCAACCTCCCTCCTCATGATCACTAACTTTTGTGGATTCAACCTATAAGGTGACTGTTTAATTGGTTTAACATCAGGTGAAGTGAGTACGACATCATGAAGTTGGAAGTTACAATAACCCGGGAAATCTGACTTGACTGAGGGAAATTTATTAATTACAGCTTTCATATAATCTTTCTTTGTTTGAGATACCTCAGACAGATATTCATTAAAATTACTTAGAATATGACTATTACTAGGATTTCCACGAGGAGAAGGAATGTCAACCTTCTCAGCCACACATGAATCCTCCACTTCATGATGTACTCTGTCAACTGACACCTTATTTAAAATATTTACAGGACGTTCATCATTTACAAATGCAGTATTCTGATCCTCCTCCAGTTGCCTTTCAGTGTAAGGTTTAATTTGGTTGATATGAACCAACTGACAATTCTTCCGACGATCCGGAGTATGAACGACATAGTTCAGATCAGTGACTTTGTGTGATATTATATATGGTCCAGAGAATTTACTAGCAAGTGGGTTACCCTGAACTGGCAAAAACAATAGAACTTTCTGTCCAGGAGCGAAAGCACGGTGTTGAGACTTTACATCATAGTGGGATTTCATCTTGCTTTGAGTTTGAGACATGTTCTCTGAGGCTAACTTTCGCACCTTTGACAACCTGAGTTTAAGAGAGTTAACATACTCTGAAACAGTGCGAGAGCGAGAATCAGAGGACTCTGTGAACCATTGATCCTTTAAGACTTTCAAGGGACCACGTATCTGTCTGCCATACAGCAGTTCAAAGGGAGAATACCCTAAGTACTCTTGAGAGCATTCTCTGATAGAAAACAGTAATAATTGAATATTATCATCCCAGTCTCTCTCAGTGTAATGGAGTATGCATCTAAAATCGCTTTCTTAACAAAATCATAGTCCTCAATATCAACTAGATTAACAAAAGTAGTGGCTGCTCTACCTACTAATTTCGGTTGGAGTAACCATGTCCACTCTGTTTTAGGCCATTTAAGGTGTCTCGCAGTCTTCTCAAATGTTTGAAATGAACTCTCGGGATCTTCTTCATTAAACTGGGGTACCAAAGGAATGTTTTTGGCGAGGATGAAAGGTTTGTCTTCTCCAAGCCTTAATTTAGCATATTCTAGTTCTCTGTCCAACGCTCTTTGCTCTCTATCTAGAGCTTTTTGCTCTCTTTCTAAAGCTCTTTGTTCTCTTTCAAATTTTATGCGAGCTTCTGACCAAACTTCATCATTGGTCTGAATTTTACCACTCTCAGAGTAAGCTCCATTGTCTGTCATACCAAGGGGATTAATGGATGAACTCATTGGTGTTAAATCATCAATAGCTTCCTCAGGTAAATATCCTTGTTTAACCAATTCCTCTATTACAACGTTTATCATCATCTTGGTTTTTTGAGCTCTCAAATTTTATATCATAACAAAATGCTATATATTTCCATTCATCTTTCGATATTACAGTATTTCGAAGCTGATCAAGTGAAGGATCATTACAAAACTCTTTCACATTAAAGTTCGATGCCATTTTAAAATGAAAACTGTAGCAATTGGAATATGGTGAATGGGAAGATAATATTCTACAGCAACATATCCCGAAATGATCAGTAAATGAGAACTAACATTAGCTAGTGACTAAGTTATACTTTAACTTAGTATGACGTTAACTCCATGACAGGAAAAACCTTAGGATTATTTGGCAGAGAGAATACAAAATTAAGATCTCGGGGCTTAATCTTAAAAGACCTGGTCATAAGAGTTTCACGTATACACGATTCCGAAGCACCAGAACAACAGAAGAGGCATGAGAGTAGTACAAGAGATATGCTCCTGCTTCTATCCTGCTCCGTGATTCTGGTAATCGTGTTTGGTCTACCCTATAGTTCAAAGTTCTATAGGAGACAACTTACATGGGGGGTCAAACTTACTCTGGCTCGACTGCTAATGAATTGTTAGCTATGTTCAGGCAGTTGACCGGTGTTGGTGCTCTAGACCAATTAGAATTATTAGATACTCTGATATATCCGCTACCATCTGCCTAGGTATTTACTTCTTTGAACGGACATAGACAAGTATGAGAAGAGATGAGTATTTTAGTGACTTGGACTATTAATGGTAAACAAAATCTCCAACTTACTTATGCTACACAAACCACTTCAGATCATAGAATGAAATTAAGTAGCTAAAACAATAATACAAGAGACAGTACTGTGACTTACATGAAACCAAGAAACGTATTTACACTTATGAGTAAAGAATTATTACTGATGTATGTACATACAGTTGGGATCAAAAATGAGATCCCGGACAGGCCCCCACTTGTTACAGTCTAAGGCTATGTGAAGTCAAAATATCTTAAAATTAATAATAATCTGTGACTAGAAGTATGATGAAGCTTCAGACTGAACAAAAGTCAGATGTTAGTTTATGAATTACTCTTGAAAGGTAGGACAAAAACAACCTTATATATTATATATTATACTTAAAAAGAAAAAAAACGTATGTACAACAACAACAACAGAACAACATACACCAACACAGTTACTTTAGACCCCAAAATGACAACAGAGAGATTTACCCATTAACCCTCATCACCTACACATTTTCCCTAAACATTTCTATTTCACATAAATCACAGTAATAAAATAATATTTGTTTATAATTCCTATCATGAAGAAAAAAGAGGATTCTCGCTGACTCCTACACTAATTTATACTCCCTGTTTCTCCCACGTCACAACACACCGGTTACTATTCAGGCCCAACCACCACCGAGATATAGTCCAAGTCACTGCTGGTTGAATACTGATTCCTCCAACTTGGGGAAAACACCTTGTAAACTTCGAAACGATACCCCAAGATTTCAGTCCAGACCTTCTAGGACAGTTCACAGTTCATATTTTCCAGTCGGGAACAATCCCTTAGACGTCAGACTGGACTCCTGGAAGGTACGGACTGCTTGTTCCGGTTTCAAGTCAGATTGTTTAAAAGGGGGGGGGGGGGGGGCGTAACACCAGGAACCGCTACATAGACATTTTGACATTCCTCCACTTTGCTCCCAACATGGGCCCACACTCCAATGATACGCTGTGAAAGTTATGACCCATTCTGACCCTGTTCCTGGAAACATACGGGTGTTCTTTCGACCATTCAAGAAGGTGGTTAACGACAAGTCTTTCGTGCTATTCAGGAGAAGACTATCTTTCATGCAGTATATACCATAAAAGGGGCATAGCTTTGGCATCAAATTTTATATCATTTGCAAATGTAAACCTAGATGATTAATTGATAGATGATGCCAGTAGGCATCTCGTGGCGCAACAGCGAAGTTAATATACCGCCCCACATAATAATAAATTCTTGAGAATTGAAAATATAGTTATATATTATAATTTGTAAAATTTATACATATATAAGCCAGGCTTCACTACCCCAAAAGGGAGAAGCAGCATGACTAAAAGGACATAAATTAATAAAATTCACAACTTGTGGAGGAGGCCAGCCTTGTCCACAAAGGAGAGGGTGCTCCCTCTCACACTACAATCCTCCCCCCCGAACACCTGAGAGAACCTGTACTTGGAGTGGTACCTACGACAAAGGTCCCCAAGGATAAGGTACTCCACAAGAAGGTGACGCACAGTCAAGGGGGCTAGACAATAATCACAGTAGGGAGGGGGAGCCCGCTCCATTAAAACTCCATGGATCAAATGCGAGAGGCCAATACGGAGAAGGGCAAGAGCCGTCTCCCACATAACCAAGCACTGGCGGGTGCCGCGGAGCTTCTTAGCCCTGATGGCATTCCATCTGTCCTGTTAGCAGGAACGAACGGCAATATCAATCTAAGGTCGAAGGTTAACAGCAGTTACCTGATGATGCCAGGAAGGAGGCTGAGCACTGGAGGCCACAGCCTTAGCCAGGGCGTCAGCTCGCTCATTCTCATCGACACCCACATGAGCTTGGACCAAACAAAATGTGACTCTGCGGACATGACGTCCCAGGAGGATATGCCACTCAAGAATGGCCAACACCAGGAGATGGGAAGAGATAAAATTGCCCAAGGCCTGCAAGGCATTTAAGGAATCGCTAAAAATAGAAAAAGAAGGCTGCAGGAGAGTAACATTATTTGGAGGGCATATAAAATGGCCTAGAGCAAGGCAGTAAAAATAGGCATCACAGAAGGGACCCTGCCGCCGGGACAAAAGTCAGGAAAGACAACCCCAAACCAACTCCAGCATCAGACTTTGACTCATCAGTATACACAGGGAGGGACCCCCTGTGAGCGGATGCATGCTCTAAGAAGAAGGAGGGAGCCTCTGGAGGAGGAAGAGATTCCTTTTTGTCTTAAAAGTAAGTTCAAGAGTGAACTTCTGGGAAAAGCCATGGAGCCACCCTGGGGACAGGTACAGGACAAATCTGAAGGACAGCAATGACTAACTCCTCCATTGCCTTTCTGACTTGAAAGCCAAAGGGACATAGTGTGCAAATATGTGAGAAGTAGTCCAGAGGGAGCTGCCTTGTCGTGGTGGGGGGGCTTGTATGTCTCTGATCAGGACCTGGCGAGCTAGACTAGAATTTCGGGGAGACAGGGCTTCCCATGCTAGAAAGGTCGCCTGTAAGAGACCAGAGTAAATGGTTCCCATGTATGAGGCTTCCAGTACGAGGGACCACCAGAGGGACTGCCCTCTAAAGGCCATCTTGTGTTGGGTGTCTGGACCAGGAGATGTTGGGGAAGGGGGTCTCAGCACCGTCGTAGGCAAACTTTCGAGCCATTGGTGATGCTTTTTAAAACGAGTGGCTTCATGGGGGACGAGGTACCCCGCCCACGACGACCAGCACTCGGTCCCCTTATCTGCCCGGTAGGTAGTAGCTCTTGGCTCCTGGGGCTATTTTAACAATAAATATGATATATGGAAATCGTTAAGCCTCCTTCGTTTCCTTGAGCGGTGGTCGACCAGGCCCTCGAGTTGCCACTCACTGGTCATGGTGGACTGCACAAAGCTGCAATTTCTGCTAACAAAAGAAGACCCAGCAGGTCAGGGGTTGTGTCAACAAAGCCTGCTAGCAATTTAGACACTGTAATATTGACCAACATATTTGCAAGTCTTTCCTATGGTGCTATCCACTCCATTTTTAATAGTTTTGGAGTGGTTTTCCGTATCCGTCTCACTTATGACAGTAACTCCAGATACAATAGGCGTTATATAACACCAAAGCCAAAGCAGCTTAAGAGGTAAGGGATTTTCTGTCTGTGGGGGATACTCACTGTATGCTTCAGATGATAATATCAACGGATGTAGTTGACAGTAACAATGACTACTGCCCTATCATCTTTGATGACTCGGTGCCCTGTTGTTCCTTATGTTGTGTGGTGACACAAGGGCTCTGATCAACCCTGGCCCCTGCACCCCAAAGTACCCCTGTCAATTATGCCGACGGGCGGTCAAATGGGGCCAGCAGGCTACCCAGTGCGATCGCTGCTGTGAGGTTTCCCAGCATGCAGGCTGGTATCATGTCAGCTGTGTTGGGGGCTTCACGGCGGCGTTCGACGGATTGGAGGGTCGGAGCCTTTCGTGGATCTGCTGGGACTGTGGTGCGCCCAATTTTACCTCCTCCCTATTTCACTCCCCAATACACCACACCAATAGATTCAGTCTACTAGACACCACCACTTCATCTTCACCACCACCCACAACCCACAACACACCTCCACCATTAGATAGGATCACCTGACGTTTAGGTAGACGCAAAAAAGACAATTCCTCCCCTACACAAAACCGACAGCAAGACATGACTTCCCTTTACTCCGCATCATCCACCCCTCCTCTCCCAAACCATTCTACACCCAACCAGACTCTCCATAGTGCACGCTCATTCCCCATAACACCAATCACCATCCCCAATAGATCATCCATCCTCACACCCCATTCTACCACCAACACCACACTCGACTCCATCACCCATAAAAAACTGTCTTCCCTTCGTACCCTAATCATTAACTTTCGCAGTATCATAAACAAAAGAGCCGCCTTTCACCAAACCCTCCAGACCTATGACCCCGACGATACAACGATACAGAACACTGGTTAGAATTAAAAAATATACAGAAAACACTACAGAAAGAAACTAAACAAGCAGAAACTAAATACACATCCACTTTCCTCGCAGACAACACACAAAACCACAAAAAATTCTTCGGCTTTTTTAAAGCACGCAAACAAGACTCGACCGGTATTAAAACATTATTACACAACAATTCCTTGTTACACACCCACAAAACAAAGTCAACGCCCTTAACACACAATTCCAGTCAGTTTTTACCCATGAACATGAACACTTACCAGACATGCCAACACCATCACACCCACCTATCCCTCCCATTCATATAAACACCCAAGGAATTGAGAAACTTTTATCTGAGGTAGACATACACAAAGCGACTGGACTAGACAATATACCCTGCAGGATATTGAGTACTAACGCTAGCGTTCTTGACCCTGTCCTGCAGGTTATATTCTCACAGACTTTACCGACCGGTGAACTCCCTCAAGACTGGCTTTTGGCAAATGTGACCCCAATTTTTAAATCCGGAGACAGAACCCTTCCCATTAATTATAGACCTATTTCACTTACCTCAGTCCCCTGCAAAATTTTAGAACACATAATTCATAGACACATAATGGACCACTTTGATAGGCAAAATATACTGACTGACAATCAACACGGTTTTCGGCCTAAACGCTCGTGTGAGACGCAGCTACTGGTAACTACTCATGACATTTTGCCGTCCCTCAATGACACAAAAATTAGACAAGTTGACGCCATAGTATTAGACTTTGCCAAAGCCTTCGACAAAGTCCCTCACCAAAGACTACTACACAAGTTAGAATTCTATGGCATACAGGGACAACTTCTTCACTGGATTAGAACGTTCTTGACTACCAGAAAGCAACGTGTAGTTCTTGACGGTAGTCAGTCTCCATCTGTTCCTGTGACCTCTGGGGTACCTCAGGGCACTGTCCTGGGTCCCCTTCTCTTCCTTTCATACATTGATGACCTCCCACTCTCACTTTCCTCTACCACTAGACTCTTTGCAGACGATAGCTTAGTTTACAGACCGATTAAAGATAGGAATGACTGCCTTCGACTACAGGACGACCTTACTGCACTTGAAGACTGGGAAGTCAAGTGGCAGAAGACATTTAGACCAGACTAATGCCATCACATCCGTTTTACCCGTGCCCATAATGTCATTCCATATACATACCAACTACACAACACCAACCTCAACACAGTCACTTCCCACAAATACTTGGGCGTCCACATCTCAGAGGACATGAGGTGGAACACACACATAGGTAGCATCAGGGCCAAAGCTAGTAGGGTCCTGGGGTTCTTGCGCAGGAACCTCAGTAGGTGTAACACAAACACCAAAATTATTGAGTATAACACTTTCGTTCGGCCACATTTAGATTATTGCGACACCGTCTGGAACCCACCACTTACAGTAATATCAATAAATTATAGTCCATACAAAACAAGACTGCAAGATGGGTCAGACGTGATTACAGACACACTACATCAGTTACTTTGCTTAAACAAGACACAAAACTAGACCCATTAGTAACACGAAGACAGATACACAGACAACAGATGATATACAAAATCACAAACAAGTTAGTTGACATAGACAAAGACACATATCTACACCCTACAAGTATACGATCCACTAGAGGCAGCCACAACTTAAAATACCATACATACCAGACAAGCACTGATATATTTAGGCACTCATTCTTTCTCCGCAGCATCCAAGAGTGGAATCATCTCCCATCTCACGTGGTTAATAGCCCCACTCTTGACACGTTTAGAAATAGGATCACCAATCATTACCTACCCAATCCTAATCCTCAACCCACAGTCCCTGACCCAATCCCTTATCCTAACCCCCTTCCTAATCCTACCCTGGATCCCTAAATCCCCCGCACAACCCCCGCATATTATGCCGCCCATGAGCGGCCCTCTGCGGGACCCTAAACTTGAACTTGAACTTGAACACGACACCAGTTTTTGATGACTAATATATCAAGCCATGCACCACCTACTCAGTGTTGAAATGAATTTTAAGTAAATCCTTTATCGTTACACTGTATCGTTCACGACATTTTCTAAGAATATTTTATTGTGTAACTGGTTACCAAAGGATAATAGTTATATAGTGTAAGATCTTAACTACCCAATAACCACTCCATCTGTTCTCCCCAACCCCGTCCTCCCGTATTCCATTCGCTGTTTCCTCTCCCTCCTTCTCAGCACTCCTTTACTCTCCATCTTACCACCACCACCACAATCATTCTGTGTGCTGCTGCATAATCTGTTAATGCGCAAACAAGACCAGAATAGAAATAAAAGTGATATTTGGTATGCAAATACAATCCGTTATATATGACGAATATATTTATTACCCTTATTTATTTATCTGAGGTCAACATCTAGGCCAGCCATTCAGACGCCAGTGTTAGTGAACCAATCACAAGATTTAGAGGATATTGTGTCAACACTAATGTTATTACTAATTAAACAGGGAAAAATTGAAATCAGACATTTATTAGTTATTGTTTACATGACTTGTCAGTTTAGGTGAAAACTCCACAAGTCCTCGTCACGAAGCCTTCCATACACATAACCCAACTGGGACTGTAGGCACCACACTGTAAATGATGAACACGTTATATGTATAGTTGTTGTTATTAATTGATGTCATACAATTATAATAACTGTTAACTTAATATAACCTGAAGTTTTCACTTCGACCTCACGTTTGCATTAAGCATGTGTAATGTTTTTTTATTATTATAATCACCTAGATATGTATTGCTTTAGACCCTTAGCCACGATGAGATACAGTGATTGATTGATTGATTGATTGATTTTTGATGTAACTAAGTATCTGGCGGCGCAACATAAAATTGTCATCTACATAATTAATAAAACATGAACACCCGAAAAGGATAGGCACCATGATTAAATGACACACAAACTAAAAGGCACATTATTAATAAAAGAACCCGTCGACTTAAAAAAAAAAAAAATCAAACCATCTAAAAACCATAAATATCATAAAATCATATTTTGTGGAGAAGGCCAGCCTCTTCCACATAGGAGAGGGTGTTCCCTCCCACACTACAAGCCTCCTCCCTGAGCACCTGGGAGAGACTGTAAGAACCGTCACCCACCCGGTACTCGGAGAGGTGCCTACGACGAAGGTCTCCAAGGCTGGGACACTCGACAATAAGATGCCGTACTGTCAAAGGGACAAGACAATCATCACAGTAGGGAGGGTGAGCCCTCGCCATATAAAGCCATGAGTCAATAATGTGTGGCCAATGCGGAGACGGACAAGCGTCGTCTCCCACCGGCGGGACAGGCCACTGTAGCTCCACAAACCAAGGCGCTGGCGGATATCGCGGAGCTTGTTGGCCCCGACGGCGTCCCATCTGTCCTGCTAGCAGGAACGAACGGTAGCATCTATGTAGGATCGAAGGTTCACTGCAGGAACAGGATGACGCCTGGCAGGAGGCCGAGAATTGGAGACCGCGTCAGCCCGCTCATTCCCATCGACACCCACATGGGCTGGGACCTAACAAAAAGTTACTTTGCGGCCACGACGACCCAGGAAGACAAGCCACACGAGAATGGCCAATACCAGGGGATGGGAAGAGTTAAAATTGCACAAGGCCTGCAAAGCACTACAGGAATCGCTAAAAATAGTAAATGAAGGCTGAGAGAGAGTAAAAATCACTTGGAGGGGATATAAAATGGCCGAGAGCTCAGTAGTAAAAATTGACATGACAGAAGGGAGCCTGCCGCCACGGCAAAAGTCAGGAAAGACAACTCCAAAGCCAACTCCAGCATCAGACTTTGACCCATCAGTGTATACAGGGAGGGACTCCCTGTGTGTTAAGGCATGTTCTAAGAAGAGGGAACGAGCCACTGGAGGAGGAAGAGATTCCTTCTTGTCTGAAAAGCAGGTGCAGGGGAAAACTTCTGGAAGAAGCCATGTAGCCACCCTGGGGATCCTCACAGGACAAATCTGGAAGTCATCAATGCCCATCTCCTCCATAGCCTTCCTGACGCGGAAGTCAAAGGGCCATGGCGTACGAGAATGTAAAAGGTAGTACTGAGAAATGATATCAGATGACACCGCCAAGCAGGGAAGGGAGTCAGGAAGTCGATGTAATCAATGCCAACAATGAACCATTAATGACTGGCGACGGAGATCAAGAGGTGGCTCATTAGCGTCCACCAGGAGACTGGGGATTGGGGACGACCTGAAGGCTCCTGTCGCAAGACGTACTCCAGCATGATGAACAGGGTCTAAAACTCTGAGACGGGCATCGGTGGCAGAAGAGTACACCTCACACCCATAGTCGAGTTTTGACCTAATAAGAACATGGTATAGGCGGAGGAGGGTGGCTCGACCAGCCCCCCAGGATGTATGGCCCAGGATCCTCAACAGGTTAAGAGCCTTGAGGCAAGAGACCTTAAGTGTACTTAAGTGGGGAACCCAAGTCAAACGTTTGTCAAAAAGGAGACCCAAAAAGCGAGTCTCCTTGACACAACGTATCCGATGACCATACATGAATAAGTCCAGATCGGGCTGGACGCCTCAGATGCGGCAGAAGTGCATAGCAACTGTCTTGGAAGGAGAAAATCGAAAACCATGAGAACCAGTCCAACGTGACACCCTGTCAAGGGCAAGCTGCATGCGCCGCTCTGCCACTGACATACGGGAAGCAGCAAACCAGACTGCTAGGTCGTCAACTTACATCGAGTTAGCTATACAGTCTGGAAGGGATGAGGCAATGGCATTAATTGCTGTGAAACGCCCTCCTCGTGTGCAACAGATGCTGAGTGGGTTGTACCAACCCTCACAGAAAAACTACGACCACTGAGAAACTCCTTAAGAAAGGGTGGAAGGCGACCCCGCAGGCCATATAAATGGAGTTGCTGCAAGATGCCATATTGCCATGTAGTGTCATAGGCTTTCTCTAAATCAAAGAATGCACAGACAAGGTGTTGATGTCGTGCAAAAGCCTCACATCCAGCAGCTTCCAACCTGACCAGAGCATCTGTGGTGGAATGGTGTTTACGAAAGCCAGACTGGGACGGAGACAGAAAATCACCCTGTTCCAAGAAGTATACCAGTCTGACATTCACCATCTTTTCAAATAGTTTACAGAGACAGGAGGTCAAGGCAATTGGTTGGTAATTGAGGGCAACACCAGAGTCCTTGCCCTGCTTGAGGAAAGGAAGGGTGGTAGCAACCCTCCACCCAGAAGGGAAGACACCCTCCAGCCAGATTCTGTTATATAAAGCTAAAAGAAATGAGATCGCCTCCTCACCCAAGTGTCGCATCATTGCATATGGGATGTTGTCTGGCCCAGGAGAAGTGTCGCCGCAGAGAGAGAGAGCAGAATGCAGGTGTCTCAGAGTGAACATATGGTTATAACTTTCATTCTCCTTCCCTGAGAAATCCAGGACAGTGCGCTCCTTGGCTTTTAACTCATGCCTGACAGCCAGAGGTAGGAAGTTACGGCTGAAGACTCTTGCAAAAGCCTCCGCCATGGTATTGGCCACTGTCAAACCATCCATAATCTTAATTCCATTGACCTTAAGTACAGGTGGAGAACTAAGAGAAAACTTCCCCGCCATCTTACAGACTCTCCTGAACACTTGGGAAAGTGTAGTTTTAGTATTAATTGAAGACACATAGGCCTTCCAAGATGCACGTCGTGCCTCTTTTAAAACTCGTCTAGCCCGAGCCCTTGCCCGTCGAAAGTCCTCTAAAAGAGTTGGGTCCCCACGATTGCGATGAAGGCGAGAGAAAACAGCGCGCTTCTCCCGCACAGGAGTGGTGCAGACTGGTGACCACCAAGAGACAGGAAGTTTGGGAAAGTAGCCAGAAGTTTTTGGGAATGAGTTGAGAGCAGCAGAGTGGAGCATATCAGTGAAATATGTTACAGCCTCGTCAGAGCAACCAAAATCGGCTACAGAAGAGACCGAAGAAGTTAGCTCTCTTTAAAACTGCCAGTCAACCTTGTCTAATTTCTACCTAGGAAGACGAGACTGTGGTTCGTACCTGTTACCTTCTAAAAGTATAGGGAAATGATCACTGCCATATAAATCAGGCAACACTCTCCAAGTAAAATCCAACAGAGCACTGGGTGAGCAAATGGCGGTAAAAGTCCCAGTAGGGCTATTAAAATGTGTCACATCCGTATTTAAAACCCCTAATCCCTCATCCTCAATAAAAGAAGCCAATAAAACACCCCTGAGGTTGACCGAACTGTCAACCCACAGAGGATGACGACCATTAAAATCATCCAATAAAATAAAGGGTGAGGGAAGGTCCCGTACAAGACGGTTGAGATCAACTGTAACACTGGGAGGAAGGTATAGACTGTACACAGTGTACGGGTGGTCCATAAAAACCTTAACTACAACATTCTGGAGTGGAGGGTCATGCATGGAATATCTCGGCGAACTAGGATGGCAGAGCCACCATGGTGACCCTGCCCTTCAAATGAATTGGAATAAAATGCAGAGTATGCTGGAGGACTGGCAGGAATGTAGTCCCCAAGCATTGTCTCTTGGAGAGAAACACATGCAGGAGAGAAGCTGGAGAGAAGAACGCGCAGTTCCTCCCAAGGTAATTCCACTGAAGGACCTTAAACAGTGTTACTTTAGTACTGATTTTTGGGAAGCCTCACGGAGGTACTTCCCACTACCACCTCGACC
This sequence comes from Petrolisthes cinctipes, assembly GCA_033782935.1. Taxonomy (NCBI): domain Eukaryota; kingdom Metazoa; phylum Arthropoda; class Malacostraca; order Decapoda; family Porcellanidae; genus Petrolisthes; species Petrolisthes cinctipes. Next base: position 170,633 of record JAWQEG010005223.1, read on the forward strand.
TGAGGGTTTACTCAAACGATAAGATTTGTCTAATCCTGGGCCACTAGAAGAAGAGCGAACCCAAGGAGTAGTACTTGGGGCAATAATTAGGACCCGTAGACGAGTCCATGAAGCATCTGATATGTTAGAAGAAGATGAAGGTATATGAGCTGGGATATTCTTTGAAACAATTACATTGGTATTGTCCTGTACAGCAGTGGTATCACGGACACAGGCAGATACATCAACATCCATAATACAGGTGGTAGAATCACTCTGCTGCTCAAGCAGAAGAGAAACTGAAGTCACAACATCTGTGGCATTCACATTAACTTCACGCCCCTCTGATGATCCTGAAGGAAGCTTGCGAGGAGGAACTTCTGTTGAATCAAGAGATTCATCAGAGCCACGAGAACGCTTCTGATGAAGTTGAGGGGAAACTATGGATGAGTCTACAGAGATGGTTGCCTTACAAGGAGGAACATCTATGGAGTCAAGTGCCTCAGAGGAACCACGAAGGCGTCTCTGTGGCAGTTTAGGTGACTTAAGTTTCCTTTTTGGAGAGCGTGTGGCAGCGTGAACCTCTACCATATGGACACCTTTAGCTAAAGTCTGAGAATTGTCATCAGTTGAAGGTGAATGAGTGTCTGATAAAGTTTCCAAGACAGAGAAGCTATTATGTAGTGCAACCTTAGAAACGTTCTCACTACAGCAAAAAGCAGCTGCCTCTGCAACCGATTTAGGGTGAAGGGAGGAGGCGTATGTCTTCACACCACCATCCTTCTGTCGCCTGAAGTTGAGTTGCCGTCTGGCACTACCAATACTAATGAATTGGGTATTAGCAAAGTGGAGGATATCCTGCTCAAGGAGGTACATCTTACATTGGCGAGAACGCAAGGGGTGAGCATCTTTGCAGTAAAAGCAGTAACTCTCTGATCGACACTCAGAAGTAAGATGTGAGTCAAGAGCAGAACAATTACCACACCGGGAATGGTTGTTGCAGTTCCTCCTCCCATGACCAAACTCATAACAACAGAAACACTGTAGGGGATGCTCAACAAAAGGCTTCACCTCAAAAGAGGTGGGGTTAATGTTAATGCGATCTGGGATATGTGAACCATAGAAAGTGAGGATGATCATATTTTTACTGCCTTTCATCTTTGTTACTCGTTGGACACTGTCTGGGCACATAGCGAGAATACACTCTTCAGAGAATTCATACAGGTCCTCATTATATATACGCCCCTTGCTATAATTAAATGTTCGATGTGATTTAATAGATTCAAGCATGCTATCAGAAGGACAGGGAAAATTGAGGAGCATCATGGCCTGTGTAAGATCTTTGGCTCTGATTAAAACGCCCTTACCATATTTCTTTATGTGGCCCATTGTTAATAATCCAATTTCTTTCTCCAGATACCGAGAAGCATGGATAAGGTTACCACGTCCCTCCCTGTAGTAAGCCACAAACCAAAAGGGTGTAGGAACCCGACGTTCCTTTGGGACATGCTCTACAGAGTCATCAAAGATGTTAGGGCAGTAGTCATTGTCACTGTCAACTACATTGGTGGACCGCATCATCTGAACTTTGCAGTGAGTATCCCCCACCGTCAGAGAATCTTTTGCCTCAAATGCTGCTTTGGCAGCAGTATTTGTATTGAAAGTATTATAGCACCGATTAGACCTACAATCACTGTCAAATGTGATTCGGATACGAAGAACTACTCCAAAACACTTAAAAATGGAGTGGATAGCACATTCGTTAACATTAACGTGTCAAAATCGCTGACAGGGTTCGTTGACACAACACCCGACCTGCTAGGTCTACTCTTATTGGCAACTTTCTGCATACTACCATGACCAGAGAGTGACGTCTCGAGGGCCTGGTCGACCATCGCTCGAGGAAGAGATTGGGGTTTTTCTTTATCCATATATCATTGATTTAATGTAGTTGGCCCCAGGAGCCAAGAGCTACTACCTACCGGGCAGATGAGGGGACCGAGCGCTGGTCGCCGTGGGCGGGGTACCTCTTCCCCCACGGGGCCACTTGATTTAAAAAGCAGCCCCAATGGCTCGAAAGTTTGCCCACGACGGTGCTGAGACCCCCTTCCCCAACATCTCCCGGCCCAGACATCTAACCATCCAACATAGGACGGCCCCTAGAGGGCAGTCCTTCCGGAGGGCAGCGCTGTTGGCCCGTACTGGCAGCCTAATGCATGGGAACCATTTAGTCTGGTCTCTCACTGGCGACCTTAATAGCATGAGAAACCTTCTCTCCCCGAAATCGGCGCAGAGCAGAGGCCGGAGCCCCCTCTAGTCTAGCTCGCCAGATCTCGGAGACACGCAAACCCCCCCACCACGTCAAAGCGGTTCCCGTTGGGGGAGTTTTTGGTCACAGACGCGATCTGTACATACATACTGAGTAGTAGAATATTAACAAATTACTGGCCTTAAACATGCTGAAAATTTGTATTTTAGGTGCCCAAAGTCGATATATGCATGTATCTTCTGTACCCGTTTATATCCCAAATTAAGTCTCAAAACTCCCGAAAATTCAATATTTTTGGGTCTCAGAAGCAATCTCTACATGCATACTCAATACTAAAATATTTTCATAATACAGGCCCAAAATATGCTGAAAATCGATGTTTTTGGTGCCCAATGTCGATATGTGCATGTATCTTCTGTACCCGTTTATATCCCAAATTCAGCCTCAAAACAACCGGAAATTCAATATTTTTAAGTCCAAGAAGCGATCTCTACAGGCATATTCAGTGCTAGAATATTTACAAAGTACGGGTCTAAAACATGCTGATAATTGATATTTTAGGTGCGCAAAGTCAATATATGCATGCATCTTCTGTACCCGTTTATATCGCAAATTCAGCCTCAAAACACCCAAAAAAAATTTATTTTAGGGTCACAAAAGCGATCTGTACATGCATACTCAGTGCTAGAATATATTCAAAATACGGGCCTCAAACATGCTGAAAATTGATATTTTAGGTTCCCAAAGTCGATATGTGCATGCATCATCTGTACCCGTTTATATCCCAAATTCAGCCTCAAAACATCCGAAAATTTTATATTTTAGGGTCACAAAAGCGATCTGTATATGCATACTCAGTGCAACAATATTTTCAAAATACAGGCCCTAAACATACTGAAAATCTATGTTTCTGGTGCCCAAAGTCGATATGTGCATAAATCTTCTGTACCAGTTAATATCCCAAACTCAGGCTCAAAACACCCGAACATTCTATATTTTTGGTTCTCAGAAGCGATCTGTACATGGATACTCAGTGTTAGAATATTTTCAAATACAGGCCTAAAACATGCTGAAATTGATATTTTAGGTTCCCAAAGTCGATATGTGCATGCATCTTCTGTACCCGTTTATATCCCAAATTTAGGCTCAAAACTTCCGAAAATTCAATATTATTGGGTTCTAAAAGCAATCTGGACATGCATATTCAGTGCTAGAATATATTCAAAATACAGGCCCCAAACATGCTGAAAATCAATATTTTATGGGCCCAAAGTCAATATGTGCATGCATCTTCTGTACTCGTTTATATCCCAAATTCAGGCTCAAAACACCCGAAAATTCTATATTTTTAGGTCCCAGAAGCGATCTGTACATGCATACTCAGTGCTAGAATATTTTCAAAATACATGCCCAAAACATGCTGAAATCGATATTTTTGGTACCCAAAGTCAATATGTGCATGCATCTTCTGTACCCGTTTATATCCGAAATTCAGGCTCAAAACACCCGAAAATTCGATATTTCAGGGTCCAAGAAGCAATTTCTACATGCATACTCAGTGCTCGAATATTTTCAAAGTACGTCCTAAAACATGCTGAAAATTGATATTTTAGGTGCCCAAAGTCAATATATACATGCATCTTCTGAACCCGTTTATATCCCAAATTCAGGCTCAAAACTCCAGAAAATTCGATATTTTTGGGTCTCAGAAGCAATCTGTACGTGCATACTCAATACTAAAATATTTTCATAATACAGGCCCAAAACATGCTGAAAATCGATGTTTTAGGTGCCCAAACTCGATATGTGCATGTATCTTCTGTACCCGTTTGTATCCCAAATTGAGCCTCAAAACACCCGAAAATTTTATATTTTTGGGTCACAAAAGCGATCTGTACATGCATACTCAGTGCTAGAATATTTAAAAAATACAGGCCCTAAACATACTGAAAATCTATGTTTTTGGAGCACAAAGTCGATATGTGCATGCATCTTCTATACCCGTTTATATCCCAAATTCAGGCTCAATACACCCGAAAATTCGATATTTCAGGGTCCAAGAAGCGATCACTACATGCATACTCAGTGCTAGAATATTATTTAAAGTACGGGCCTATTTTAGGTGCCCAAAGTCAATATATGCATGCATCTTCTGAACCCGTTTATATCTCAAATTCAGGCTCAAAATTCCAGAAAATTCGATATTTTTGGGTCTCAGAAGCAATCTGTACATGCATACTCTATAATAAAATATTTTCATAATACAGGCCCAAAACATGCTGAAAATCGATGTTTTGGGTGCCCAAAGTCGATATGCACTGTACCCGTTTATATCCCAAATTCAGCCTCAAAAAACCCGAAAATTTTAAATTTTAGGGTCACAAAAGCGATCTGTACATGCATACTCAGTGCTAGAATATTTTCAAAGTACAGGCCCTAATCATGCTGAAAATCTATGTTTTTGTAGCACAGAGTCGATATGTGCATGCATCTTCTAAACCCGTTTATATCCCAAATTCAGCCTCAAAACACCCGGAAATTCAATATTTTGGGTCCAAGAAGCGATCTCTACATGCATACTCAGTGCTAGAATATTTTCAAATTACAGGCCCCAAACATACTCAAAATCTATGTTTTTGGTGCCCAAAGTCGATATATATATGTATCTTCTGTACCCGTTTATATCCCAAATTCAGGCTCAAAACTCCCGAACATTCTATATTTTTGGGTTTCAGAAGCGATCTGTACATGGATACTCAGTGCTAGAATATTTTCAAAATACAGGCCTAAAACATGCTGAAATTGATATTTTAGGTTCACAAAGTCGATATGTGTATGAATCTTCTGTACCCGTTTATATCCCAAATTTTGGCTCAAAACTTACGAAAATTCAATATTTTTGGGTTCTAGAAGCAATCTGGATGTGCATACTCAGTGCTAGAATATTTTCAAAGTACAGGCCCCAAACATGCTGAAAATCGATGTTTTAGTTGCCCTAAGTCGATATGTGCATGCATCATCTGTACCCGTTTATATCCCAAATTCAGGCTCAAAACACCCAAAAATTCGATATTTCAGGGTCCAAGAAGCAATTTCTACATGCATACTCAGTGCTAGAATATTTCAAATTACAGGCCTAAAACATGCTGAAATTGATATTTTAGGTGCCCAAAGTCAATATGTGCATGCATCTTCTGTACTCGTTTATATCCCAAATTCAGGCTCAAAACACCCGAAAATTCGATATTTTTGGGTTCCAGAAGCGATCTGGACATGCATACTCAGTGCTAGAATATATTCAAAATACAGGCCCCAAACATGCTGAAAATCGATATTTTAGGTGCCCAAAGTCGATATGTGCATGCATCTTCTGTACCCATTTATATCCCAAATTCAGGCTCAAAACACCCGAAAATTCGATATTTTTGGGTCCCAGAAGCGATCTGTACATGCGTACTCAGTGCTAGAATATTTTCAAAATACATGCTCAAAACATGCTGAAATCAATATTTTTAGTACCCAAAGTTAATATGTGCATGCATCTTCTGTAACCGTTTATATCCCAATTTCAGGCTCAATACACCCGAAAATTTGATATTTCAGGGTCCAAGAAGCGATCTCTACATGCATACTCAGTGCTAGAATATTATTTAAAGTACGGGCCTATTTTAGGTGCCCAAAGTCAATATATACATGCATCTTCTGAACCCGTTTATATCTCAAATTCAGGCTCAAAATTCCAGAAAATTCGATATTTTTGGGTCTCAGAAGCAATCTGTACATGCATACTCTATACTAAAATATTTTCATAATACAGGCCCAAAGCATGCTGAAAATCGATGTTTTGGGTGCCCAAAGTCGATATGCACATTCATCTTCTGTACCCGTTTATATCCCAAATTCAGCCTCAAAACACCCGAAAATTTTAAATTTTAGGGTCACAAAAGCGATCTGTACATGCATACTCAGTGCTAGAATATTTTCAAAGTACAGGCCCTAATAATGCTGAAAATCTATGTTTTTGGAGCACAAAGTCGATATGTGCATGCATCTTCTAAACCCGTTTATATCCCAAATTCAGCCTCAAAACACCCGGAAATTCAATATTTTTGGGTCCAAGAAGCGATCTCTACATGCATACTCTGTGTTAGAATATTTTCAAAATACAGGCCTAAAACATGCTGAAATTGATATTTTAGGTGCCCAAAGTCGATATGTGTATGCATCTTCTGTACCAGTTTATATCCCAAATTTAGGCTCAAAACATCCGAAAATTCAATATTTTTGGGTTCTAGAAGCGATCTGGATGTGCATACTCAGTGTTATAATATTTTCAAAATAGAGGCCCCAAAACATGCTGAAAATCGATGTTTTAGTTGCCCTAAGTCGATATGTGCATGCATCATCTGTACCCGTTTATATCCCAAATTCAGGCTCAAAACACCCGAAAAATTTATATATTAGGGTCACAAAAGCGATCTCTATATGCATACTAAGTGCTAGAATATTTTCAAGATACAGGCCCTAAACATGCTGAAAATCTATGTTTCTGGTGCCTAAAGTCGATATGTGCATGCATCTTCTGTACCCGTTTATATCCCAAATTCAGCCTCAAAACACCCGGAAATTCAATATTTTTGGGTCCTAGAAGCGATCTGTACATGCATACTCAATGCTACAATATTTTCAAAATACAGACCTAAAACATGCTGAAATTGATATTTTAGGTGCCCAAAGTCGATATGTGCATGCATCTTCTGTACCCGTTTGTATCCCAAATTTAGGCTCAAATCTTCCGAAAATTCGATATTTCAGGGTCCAAGAAGCAATTTCTACATGCATACTCAGTGCTCGAATATTTTCAAAGTACGTCCTAAAACATGCTGAAAATTGATATTTTAGGTGCCCAAAGTCAATATATACATGCATCTTCTGAACCCGTTTATATCCCAAATTCAGGCTCAAAACTCCAGAAAATTCGATGTTTTTGGGTCTCAGAAGCAATCTGTACATGCATACTCAATACTAAAATATTTTCATAATACAGGCCCAAAACATTCTAAAAATCGATGTTTTAGGTGCCCAAACTCGATATGTGCATGTTTCTTCTGTACCCGTTTATATCCCAAATTCAGCCTCAAAACACCCGAAAATTTTATATTTTTGGGTCACAAAAGCGATCTGTACATGCATACTCAGTGCTAGAATATTTAAATAATACAGGCCCTAAACATACTGAAAATCTATGTTTTTGGAGCACAAAGTCGATATGTGCATGCATCGTCTATACCCGTTTATATCCCAAATTCAGCCTCAAAACACCCGGAAATTCAATATTTTTGGGTCCAAGAAGCGATCTCTACATGCATACTCAGTGCTAGAATATTTTCAAAATACAGGCCTAAAACATGCTGAAATTGATATTTTAGGTGCCCAAAGTCGATATGTGTATGCATCTTCTGTACCCGTTTATATCCCAACTTTAGGATCAAAACTTCCAAAAAAATTCAATAGTTTTGGGTTCTAAAAGCAATCTGGATATGCATACTCAGTGCAAGAATATTTTCAAAATACAGGCCCCAAACATACTGAAAATCCATGTTTTTGGTGCACAAAGTCGATATGTATATGCATCTTCTAAACCCCTTTATATCCCAAATTCAGGCTTAAAACAACCGAACATTCTATATTTTTGGGTCTCAGAAGCGATCTGTACATGGATACTCAGTGCTAGAATTTTTTCAAAATTCAGGCATAAAACATGCTGAAATTAATATTTTAGGTTCCCAAAGTCGATGTGTGCATGCATCTTCTGTACCCGTTTATATCCCAAATTTAGGCCCAAAACACCCGAAAATTTTATATTTTAGGGTCACAAAAGCGATCTGTACATGCATACTCAGTGCTAGAATATTTAAAAAAATACAGGCCCTAAACATGCTGAAAATGTATGTTTTTGGTGTCCAAAGTCGATATATATGTGCATGCATCTTCTGTACCCGTTTATATCCCAAATTCTGCCTCAAAACACCCGGAAATTGAATATTTTTGGGTCAAAGAAGCGATCTGTACATGCATACTCAGTGCTACAATATTTTGGAAATACAGGCCTAAAACATGCTGAAATTGATATTTTAGGTGCCCAAAGTCGATATGTGTATGAATCTTCTGTACCCGTTTATATCCCAAATTTAGGCTCAAAACTTCCGAAAATTCAATATTTTTGGGTTCTAGAAGCAATCTGGATGTGCATACTCAGTGCTAGAATATTTTCAAAATACAGGCCCCAAACATGCTTAAAATCTATATTTTAGTTGCCCAAAGTCGATATGTGCATGCATCTTCTGTACCCGTTTATATCCCAAATTCAGCCTCAAAACACCCGGAAATTCAAAATTTGTAGGTACTAGAAGCGATCTCTACATGCTTACTCAGTGCTAGAATATTTTCAAAATACAGGCCTAAAACATGCTGAAATCGATATTTTAGGTTCCCAAAGTCAATATTAGCATGCATCATCTGTACCCGTTTATATCTCAAATTTAGGCTCAAAACACCCGAAAATTTTATATTTTAGGGTTACAAAAGCGATCTGTACATGCATACACAGTGCTAGAATATTTTCAATATACAGGCCCTAAACATGATGAAAATGTATGTTTTTGGTGCACAAAGTCGATATATGCATGCATCTTCTATACCCGTTTATATCCCAAATTCAGCCTCAAAACACCCAGAAATTCATTTTTTTGGGGTCCAAGAAGCGATCTGTACATGCATACTCAGTGCTACAATATTTTCGAAATACAGGCCTAAAACATGCTGAAATTGATATTTTAGGTGCCCAAAGTAGATATGTGTATGAATCTTCTGTACCCGTTTATATCCCAAATTTAGGCTCAAAACTTCCGAAAATTCAATATTTTTGGGTTCTAGAAGCAATCTTAATGTGTATACTCAGTGTTAGAATATTTTCAAAATACAGGCCCCAAACATGCTTAAAATCTATATTTTAGTTGCCCAAAGTCGATATGTGCGTGCATCTTATGTACCCGTTTATATCCCAAATTCAGGCTCAAAACACCCGAAAATTTTATATTTTAGGGCCACAAAAGCGATCTGTATATGCATACTCAGTGCTTGAATATTTTCCAAATATAGGCCCTAAACATGCTGAAAATCTATGTTTCTGGTGCCCAAAGTCGATATGTGCATGCATCTTCTGTAAACGTTTATATCCCAAATTCAGCCTCAAAACACCTGGAAATTCAAAATTTTTGGGTCCAAGAAGCGATCTCTACATGCTTACTTAGTGCTAGAATATTTTCAAAATACAGGCCTAAAACATGCTGAAATCGATATTTTAGGTTCCCAAAGTCAATATGTGCATGCATCTTCTGTACCCGTTTATATCCCAAATTTAGGCTCAAAACACCCGAAAATTTTATATTTTAGGGTCACAAAAGCGATCTGTATATGCACACACAGTGCTAGAATATTTTCAAAATACAGGCCCTAAACATGCTGAAAATCTATGTTTTTGGTGCCCAAAGTCGATATGTGTATGCATCTTCTGTACCCGTTTATATCCCAAACTCAGGCTCAAAACACCCGAACATTCTATATTTTTGGGTCTCAGAAGCGATCTGGACATGCATACTCAGTGCTAGAATATTTTCAAAGTACAGGCCCTAAACATGCTGAAAATGTATGTTTTTGGTGCACAAAGTCGATATATGTATGCATCTTCTATACCCGTTTATATCCCAAATTCAGCCTCAAAACACCCGGAAATTCAATATTTCTGGATCCAAGAAGCGATCTGTAAATGCATACTCAGTGCTACAATATTTTCGAAATACAGGCCTAAAACATGCTGAAATTGATATTTTAGGTGCCCAAAGTCGATATGTGTATGAATCTTCTGTACCCGTTTATATCCCAAATTTAGGCTCAAAACTTCCGAGAATTTAATATTTTTGGATTCTAGAAGCAATCTGGATGTGCATACTCAGTGCTAGAATATTTTAAAAATACAGGCCCCAAACATGCTTAAAATCGATGTTTTAGTTGCCCAAAGTCGATATGTGCATGCATCATCTGTACCCGTTTATGTCCCAAATTCAGGCTCAAAACACCCGGAAATTCAATATTTTTGGGTCCAAGAAGCGATCTGTACATGCATACTCAGTGCTACAATATTTTCGAAATACAGACCTAAAACATGCTGAAATTGATATTTTAGGTGCCCAAAGTCGATATGTGCATGCATCTTCTGTACCCATTTATATCCCAAATTCAGGCTCAAAACACCCGAAATTTCGATATTTTTGGGTCCCAGAAGCGATCTGTACATGCATACTCAGTGCTACAATATTTTCAAAATACATGCTCAAAACATGCTGAAATCGATATTTTTAGTACCCAAAGTTAATATGTGCATGCATCTTCTGTACCCGTTTATATCCCAAATTCAGGCTCAATACACCCGAAAATTCGTTATTTCAGGGTCCAAGAAGCGATTTCTACATGCATACTCAGTGCTAGAATATTATTTAAAGTAAGGGCCTATTTTAGGTGCCCAAAGTCAATATATACATGCATCTTCTGAACCCGTTTATATCTCAAATTCAGGCTCAAAATTCCAGAAAATTCGATATTTTTGGGTCTCAGAAGCAATCTGTACATGCATACTCTATACTAAAATATTTTCATAATACAGGCCCAAAACATGCTGAAAATCGATGTTTTGGGTGACCAAAGTCGATATGCACATTCATCTTCTGTACCCGTTTATATCCCAACTTCAGCCTCAAAACACCCGAAAATTTTAAATTTTAGGGTCACAAAAGCGATCAGTACATGCATACTCAGTGCTAGAATATTTTCAAAGTACAGGCCCTAATCATGCTGAAAATCTATGTTTTTGGAGCACAAAGTCGATATGTGCATGCATCTTCTAAACCCGTTTATATCCCAAATTCAGCCTCAAAACACCCGGAAATTCAATATTTTTGGGTCCAAGAAGCGATCTCTACATGCATACTCTGTGTTAGAATATTTTCAAAATACAGGCCTAAAACATGCTGAAATTGATATTTTAGGTGCCCAAAGTCGATATGTGTATGCATCTTCTGTACCAGTTTATATCCCAAATTTAGGCTCAAAACTTCCGAAAATTCAATATTTTTGGGTTCAAGAAGCAATCTGGATATGCATACTCAGTGCTAGAATATTTTCGAAATACAGGCCCCAAACATGCTGAAAATCGTTAGTTTAGTTGCCCAAAGTCGATATGTGCATACATCATCTGTACCCGTTTATATCCCAAATTCAGGCTCAAAACACCCGAAAATTTTATATTTTAGGGTCACAAAAGCGATCTGTATATGCATACTCAGTGCCAGAATATTTTCAAAATACAGGCCCTAAACATGCTGAAAATCAATGTTTCTGGTGCCAAAAGTCGATATGTGTATGCATCTTCTGTACCCGTTTATATCCCAAACTCAGGCTCAAAACACCCGAACATTCTATATTTTTGGGTCTCAGAAGCGATCTGTACATGCATACTCAGTGCTAGAATATTTTCAAAGTACAGGCCCTAAACATGCTGAAAATGTATGTTTTTGGTGCACAAAGTCGATATATGTATGCATCTTCTATACCCGTTTATATCCCAAATTCAGCCTCAAAACACCCGGAAATTCAATATTTCTGGGTCCAAGAAGCGATCTGTAAATGCATACTCAGTGCTACAATATTTTCGAAATACAGGCCTAAAACATGCTGAAATTGATATTTTAGGTGCCCAAAGTCGATATGTGTATGAATCTTCTGTACCCGTTTATATCCCAAATTTAGGCTCAAAACTTCCGAAAATTCAATATTTTTGGATTCTAGAAGCAACCTGGATGTGCATACTCAGTGCTAGAATATTTTAAAAATACAGGCCCCAAACATGCTGAAAATCGATGATTTAGTTGCCCAAAGTCGATATGTGCATACATCATCTGTACCCGTTTATATCCCAAATTCAGGCTCAAAACACCCGAAAATTTTATATTTTAGGGTCACAAAAGCGATCTGTATATGCATACTCAGTGCCAGAATATTTTCAAAATACAGGCCCTAAACATGCTGAAAATCTATGTTTCTGGTGCCCAAAGTCGATATGTGTATGCATCTTCTGTACCCGTTTATATCCCAACTTTAGGATCAAAACTTCCAAAAAAATTCAATAGTTTTGGGTTCTAAAAGCAATCTGGATATGCATACTCAGTGCAAGAATATTTTCAAAATACAGGCCCCAAACATAATGAAAATCTATGTTTTTGGTGCACAAAGTCGATATGTATATGCATCTTCTAAACCCGTTTATATCCCAAATTCAGGCTTAAAACAACCGAACATTCTATATTTTTGGGTCTCAGAAGCGATCTGTACATGGATACTCAGTGCTAGAATTTTTTCAAAATTCAGGCATAAAACATGCTGAAATTGATATTTTAGGTTCCCAAAGTCGATGTGTGCATGCATCTTCTGTACCCGTTTATATCCCAAATTTAGGCTCAAAACACCCGAAAATTTTATATTTTAGGGTCACAAAAGCGATCTGTACATGCATACTCAGTGCTAGAATATTTAAAAAATACAGGCCCTAAACATGCTGAAAATGTATGTTTTTGGTGTCCAAAGTCGATATATGCATGCATCTTCTGTACCCGTTTATATCCCAAATTCTGCCTCAAAACACCCGGAAATTGAATATTTTTGGGTCAAAGAAGCGATCTGTACATGCATACTCAGTGCTACAATATTTTCGAAATACAGGCCTAAAACATGCTGAAATTGATATTTTAGGTGCCCAAAGTCGATATGTGTATGAATCTTCTGTACCCGTTTATATCCCAAATTTAGGCTCAAAACTTCCGAAAATTCAATATTTTTGGGTTCTAGAAGCAGTGCTAGAATATTTTCAAAATACAGGCCCCAAACATGCTGAAAATCGATATTTTAGTTGCCCAAAGTCGATATGTGCGTGCATCATCTGTACCCATTTATATCCCAAATTCAGGCTCAAAACACCCGAAAATTTTATATTTTAGGGTCACAAAAGCGATCTGTATATGCATACTCAGTGCTAGAATATTTTCAAATTACAGGCCCTAAACATGCTGAAAATCTATGTTTCTGGTGCCCAAAGTCGATATGTGCATGCATCTTCTGTACCCGTTTATATCCCAAATTCAGCCTCAAAACACCCGGAAATTCAAAATTTGTGGGTACTAGAAGCGATCTCTACATGCTTACTCAGTGCTAGAATATTTTCAAAATACAGGCCTAAAACATGCTGAAATCGATATTTTAGGTTCCCAAAGTCAATATTTGCATGCATCATCTGTACCCGTTTATATCTCAAATTTAGGCTCAAAACACCCGAAAATTTTATATTTTAGGGTTACAAAAGCGATCTGTACATGCATACACAGTGCTAGAATATTTTCAATATACCGGCCCTAAACATGCTGAAAATGTATGTTTTTTGGTGCACAAAGTCGATATATGCATGCATCTTCTATACCCGTTTATATCCCAAATTCAGCCTCAAAACACCCAGAAATTCATTTTTTTGGGGTCCAAGAAGCGATCTGTACATGCATACTCAGTGCTACAATATTTTGGAAATACAGGCCTAAAACATGCTGAAATTGATATTTTAGGTTCCCAAAGTAGATATGTGTATGAATCTTCTGTACCCGTTTATATCCCAAATTTAGGCTCAAAACTTCTGAAAATTCAATATTTTTGGGTTCTAGAAGCAATCTTAATGTGTATACTCAGTGTTAGAATATTTTCAAAATACAGGCCCCAAACATGCTGAAAATCGATATTTTAGTTGCCCAAAGTCGATATGTGCGTGCATCTTATGTACCCGTTTATATCCCAAAGTCAGGCTCAAAACACCCGAAAATTTTATATTTTAGGGTCACAAAAGCGATCTGTATATGCATACTCAGTGCTTGAATATTTTCCAAATATAGGCCCTAAACATGCTGAAAATCTATGTTTCTGGTGCCCAAAGTCGATATGTGCATGCATCTTCTGTACCCATTTATATCCCAAATTCAGCCTCAAAACACCAGGAAATTCAAAATTTTTGGGTCCAAGAAACGATCTCTACATGCTTACTCAGTCCTAGAATATTTTCAAAATACAGGCCTAAAACATGCTGAAATCGATATTTTAGGTTCCCAAAGTCAATATGTGCATGCATCTTCTGTACCCGTTTATATCCCAAATTTAGGCTCAAAACACCCGAAAATTTTATATTTTAGGGTCACAAAAGCGATCTGTACATGCACACACAGTGCTAGAATTATTTCAAAATACAGGCCCTAAACATGCTGAAAACGTATGTGTTTGGTGCACAAAGTCGATATATGCATGCATCTTCTATATCCGTTTATATCCCAAATTCAGCCTCAAAACACAAGAAAATTCAATAATTTTGGGTCTCAGAAGCGATCTGTACATCCATACTCAGTGCTAAAATATTTTCGAAATACAGGCCTAAAACATGCTGAAATTGATATTTTAGTTGCCCAAAGTCGATATGTGTATGTATCTTCTGTACCCGTTTATATCCCAAATTTAGGCTCAAAACTTCCGAAAATTCAATATTTTTGGGTTCCAGAAGCGATCTGAACATGCATACTCAGTGCTAGAATATATTCAAAATAGAGGCCCCAAACATGCTGAAAATCGATGATTTAGTTGCCCAAAGTCGATATGTGCATGCATCATCTGTACCCGTTTATGTCCCAAATTCAGTCTCAAAACACCCGGAAATTCAATATTTTTGGGTCCAAGAAGCGATCTGTACATCCATACTCAGTGCTACAATATTTTCGAAATACAGGCCTAAAACATGCTGAAATTGATATTTTAGGTGCCCAAAGTAGATATGTGTATTAATCTTCTGTACCCGTTTATATCCCAAATTTTGGCTCAAAACTTCCGAAAATTCAATATTTTTGGGTTCTAGAAGCAATCTGGATGTGCATACTCAGTGCTAGAATATTTTCAAAATTCAGACCCTAAACATGCTGAAAATCTATGTTTCTGGTGCCCAAAGTCGATATGTGTATGAATCTTCTGTACCCGAAAATTCAATATTTTTGGCTTCTAGAAGCAATCTGGACATGCATACTCAGTGCTAGAACATTTTCAAATTACAGGCCCCAAACATACTGAAAATCTATGTTTTTGGTGCCCAAAGTCGATATGTATATTCATCTTCTGTACCCGTTTATATCCCAAACTCAGGCTCAAAACAACCGAACATTCTATTTTTTTGGGTCTCAGAAGCGATCTGTACATGGATACTCAGTGCTAGAATATTTTCGAAATTCAGGCATAAATCATGCTGAAATTGATATTTTAGGTTCCCAAAGTCGATGTGTGCATGCATCTTCTGTACCCGTTTATATCCCAAATTTAGGCCCAAAACACCCGAAAATTTTATATTTTAGGGTCACAAAAGCGATCTGTACATGCATACTCAGTGCTGGAATATTTAAAAAATACAGGCCCTAAACATGCTGAAATTGATATTTTAGGTGCCCAAAGTCGATATGTGTATGAATCTTCTGTACCCGTTTATATCCCAAATTTAGGCTCAGAACTTCCGAAAATTCAATATTTTTGGGTTCCAGAAGCGATCTGGACATGCATACTCAGTGCTAGAATATATTCAAAATACAGGCCCCAAAATTTCTTAAAATCGATATTTTAGTTGCCCAAAGTCGATATGTGCATGCATCATCTGTACCCGTTTATGTCCCAAATTCAGGCTCAAAACACCCGGAAATTCAATATTTTTGGGTCCAAGAAGCGATCTGTACATGCATACTCAGTGCTACAATATTTTCGAAATACAGGCCTAAAACATGCTGAAATTGATATTTTAGGTGCCCAAAGTCGATATGTGTATGAATCTTCTGTACCCGTTTATATCCCAAATTTAGGCTCAAAACTTCCGAAAATTCAATATTTTTGGGTTCTAGAAGCAATCTGGATGTGCATACTCAGTGCTAGAATATTTTCAAAATACAGGCCCCAAACATGCTGAAAATCGATGTTTTAGTTGCCCAAAGTCGATATGTGTATGCATCTTATGTACCCGTTTATATCCCAACTTTAGGCTCAAAACTTCAAAAAAAATTCAATATTTTTGGTTTCTAGAAGCAATTTGGATATGCATACTCAGTGCTAGAATATTTTCAAAATACAGGCCCCAAACATACTGAAAATCTATGTTTTTGGTGCCCAAAGTCGATATGTATATGCATCTTATGTACCCGTTTATATCCCAACTTTAGGCTCAAAACTTCAAAAAAAATTCAATATTTTTGGTTTCTAGAAGCAATTTGGATATGCATACACAGTGCTAGAATATTTTCAAAATACAGGCCCCAAACATACTGAAAATCTATGTTTTTGGTGCCCAAAGTCGATATGTATATGCATCTTCTGTACCCGTTTATATCCCAAATTCAGGCTCAAAACTCCAGAAAATTCTATATTTTTGGGTCTCAGAAGCGATCTGTACATGGATACTCAGTGCTAGAATATTTTCAAAATTCAGGCATAAAGCATGCTGAAATTGATATTTTAGGTTCCCAAAGTCGATGTGTGCATGCATCTTCTGTACCTGTTTATATCCCAAATTCAGCCTCAAAACACCCGGAAATTCAAAATTTTTGGGTCCAAGAAGCGATCTGTACATGCATACTCAGTGCTAGAATATTTTCGAAATACAGGCCTAAAACATGCTGAAATTGATATTTTAGGTGCCCAAAGTCGATATGTGTATGAATCTTCTGTACCCGTTTATATCCCAAATTTAGGCTCAAAACTTCCGAAAATTCAATATTTTTGGGTTCCAGAAGCGATCTGGACATGCATACTCAGTGCTAGAATATATTCAAAATACAGGCCCCAAACATGCTGAAAATCGATGTTTTAATTGCCCAAAGTCGATATGTGCATGCATCATCTGTACCCGTTTATATCCCAAATTCAGGCTCAAAACACCCGAAAATTTTATATTTTAGGGTCACAAAAGCGATCTATATATGCATACTCAGTGCAAGAATATTTTCAAAGTACAGGCCCTAAACATGCTTAAAATCTATGTTTCTGGTGCCCAATGTCGATATGTGCATGCATCTTCTGTACCCGTTTATATCCCAAATTCAGCCTCAAAACACCCGGAAATTCAATATTTTTGGGTCCAAGAAGCGATTTCTACATGCATACTCAGTGCTAGAATATTTTCAAAATACAGGCATAAAACATGCTGAAATTGATATTTTAGGTTCCCAAATTCGATATCTGCATGCATCTTCTGTACCCGTTTATATCCCAAATTTAGGCCCAAAACACCCGAAAATTTTATATTTCATGGTCACAAAAGCGATCTCTACATGCATACTCAGTGCTAGAATATTTTAAAAATACAGGCCCTAAACATGCTTAAAATGTATGTTTTTGGTGCACAAAGTCGATATATGCATTCATCTTCTATACCCGTTTATATCCCAAATTCAGCCTCAAAACACCCGGAAATTGAATATTTTTGGGTCAAAGAAGCGATCTGTACATGCATACTCAGTGCTACAATAATGTGGAAATACAGGCCTAAAACATGCTGAAATTGATATTTTAGGTGCCCAAAGTCGATATGTGTATAAATCTTCTGTACCCGAAAATTCAATATTTTTGGGTTCTAGAAGCAATCTGTACATGCATACTCAGTGTTAGAATATTTTCAAACGACACGCCCAAAACATGCTGAAAATCGATTTTTTAGTTGCCCAAACTCCATGTGTGCATGCATATTCTATACTCGTTTATATCACAAATTCATTCTCAAAACTCCCGATAATTCGATATTTTTGGGTTCCAGAAGCGATCTGGACATGCATACTCAGTGCTAGAATATATTCAAAATACAGGCCTCAAACATGTTGAAAATCGATATTTTAGGTGCCCAATGTCGATTTGTGCATGCATCTTCTGTACCCATTTATATCCCAAATTCAGGCTAAAAACACCTGAAAATTCGATATTTTTGGGTCCCAGAAGCGATCTGTACATGCATACTCAGTGCTAGAATATTTTCAAAATACATGCCTAAAACATGCTGAAATCGATATTTTTGGTACCCAAAGTCAATATGTGCATGCATCTTCTGTACCCGTTTATATCCCAAATTCAGGTTTAAAACACCCGAAAATTCGATATTTTAGGGTCCAAGAAGCGATCTCTACATGCATACTCAGTGCTAGAATATTTTCAAAGTACGGGCCTAAAACATGCTGAAAATTGATATTTTAGTGGCCCAAAGTCAATATATACATGCATCTTCTGTACCCGTTTATATCCCAAATTCAGGCTCAAAACTCCAGAAAATTCTATATTTTTGGATCTCAGAGGCAATCTGTACATGCACACTTAATACTAAAATATTTTCATAATACAGGCCCAAAACATGCTGAAAATCGATGTTTTTGGTGCCCAAAGTCGATATGTGCATCCATCTTCTGTACCCGTTTATATCCCAAACTCAGGCTCAAAACACCAGAACATTCTATATTTTTGGGTCTTAGAAGCGATCTGTACATGGATACTCAGTTCTAGAATATTTTCAAAATTCAGGCCCTAAACATGCAGAAAATCTATGTTTTTGGAGCAGAATGTCGATATGTGCATGCATCTTCTATACCCGTTTATATCCCAAATTCAGCCTCAAAACACCCGGAAATTAGATATTTTTGGGTCCATGAAGCGATCTCTACATGCATACTCAGTGCTAGAATATTTTCAAAATACATGCCTAAAACATGATGAAATTAATATTTTAGGTGCCCAAAGTCGATATGTGTATGCATTTTCTGTACCCGTTTATATCCCAAATTTAGTCTCAAAACTTCCGAAAATTCAATATTTTTGGGTTTTAGAAGCAATCTGGATATGCATACTCAGTGCTAGAATATTTTCAAAATACAGGCCCCAAACATGCTGAATATCGATATTTTAATTGTCCAAAGTCGGTATGTGCATGCATCATCTGTACCCGTTTATATCCCAAATTCAGGCTCAAAACACCCGAAAATTTTATATTTTAGGGTCACAAAAGCTATCTGTATATACATACTCAGTGCTAGAATATTTTCAAAATACAGGCCCTAAACATGCTGAAAATCTATGTTTTTGGTGCACAAAGTCGATATGTGCATGCATCTTCTGTACCCGTTTATATCCCAAACTCAGGCTCAAAACACCAAAACATTCTATATTTTTGGGTCTTAGAAGCTATCTGTACATGGATACTCAGTGCTAGAATATTTTCAAAATACAGGCCTAAAACATGCTGAAATTGATATTTTAGGTTCCCAAAGTCGATATGTGCATGCATCTTCTGTTCCCGTTTATATCCCAAATTTAGGCTCAAAACACCAGAACATTCTATATTTTAGGGTCACAAAAGCGATCTGTACATGCATACTCAGTGCTAGAATATTTTCAAAATAGAGGCCCTAAAATGTTTTTGGTGCACAAAGTCGATATATGCATGCATCTTCTATACCCGTTTATATCCCAAATTTAGCCTCAAAACACCCTGAAATTCAATATTTTTGGGTCCAAGAAGTGATCTCTACATTTTTTTTTTTTTTTTTTTACATATAGTGAGTGGAGGAAAGGAAAAAACAAATAAATAAATGGTTCCATTTGCCTATTGGCATCCTCCACTCATAAAATATTTAAAACAACTGGATTTATATTGCTGGGGTTATAGCTTGCTGGAAAACATTCCCTTGGTAGAGAATTCCACAGGGAAGTAGTACGGGGAGTAAATGAATTTTTGTAAGCAGTTGTCCTGCAACGTGGAGGAGTCAATGTGAACTCATGCGCATTCTCAGCTGCCCTAGTCCTCCGTGGGAAGACGCGAAGGGGTGGTATAATCAGGGCAAGTTCATCCGAACATTTCTTATAAAAGTATCTATAAAATAGTGCAAGGGAAGCAACATTTCTACGTACTGATAAGGGAGGGAATTCATTAGTGATCATAGGATTATTGATCAGTCTGATAGCTCTGTTTTGAATTTTATCTAATTGTCTTAACACCACCGATCCACAACCAGCCCACAGAGGTGAACAATATTCCATCTGGGAACGCACATGACTCTTATATATTACTGCTAACTGCTCCTCAGTCAAATAATTACAAGCTCTGTATAAAAGTCCCATCTTCCTAGATGCAGTTTTGGCAATGGATTTTACATAGGGAGTCCAACTGAGGTTTTCATTTAAAGTTACACCAAGGAGATCAATGCTGTGGGACTTGGGGATATTTGTATTTTTGAAAATAATGTGAGAATCTTGATTATCTGATCTATTTGAGAACGGGATGTATTTAGTTTTATTTGCATTGGAAGAAACTAGGTTGTTTTGTCCCCATTCAAAGATCTTCGTTAAATCTTCATTTAATGAAATTGAAGTGGCAAGTTTGTATTCTAAAATATTGTGTTGAGTAAAACTATCATTAAATGAGAAGGAACTGTGAATAGTTGAATCATCAGCATATGAGTGAATTGAATTCTGAGTAACTGACAAACGGTCATTAATATGAATGAGGAACAAAGTTGGAGCCAAGACCGCTCCTTGAGGAACACCAGCATTAATGGGATGAAAGTCGGAATACAGACCATCTACCATCACACGTAATTTTCTGTTGCGAAGATATTAATTAATTAGGGGAACAAAAGATTGAAGGCCATAATGTGGAAGCTTAGACTGCATACTCAGTACTACAATATTTTCGAAATACAGGCCAAAAACATGCTGAAAATGATATTTTAGGTGACCAAAGTCAATATGTGTAAGCATCTTCAGTACCCGTTTATATCCCAAATTTAGGCTCAAAACATCCGAAAATTCAATATTTTTGGGTTCTAGAAGCAATCTGGATGTGCATACTCAGTCCTAGAATATTTTCAAAATACAGGCCCACAACATGCTGAAAATCGATATTTTAGTTGCCCAAAGTCGATATGTGCATGTATCTTCTGTACCCGTTTATATCCCAAATTCAGCCTCAAAACACCGAAAATTTTATATTTTAGAGTCACAAAAGCGATCTGTACATGCATACTCAGAGCTAGAATATTTTCAAAATACAGGCACTAAACATGTTGAAAATCTATATTTTTGGAGCACAAAGTCGATATGTGCATGCATCTTCTATACCCGTTTATATCCCAAATTCAGCCTCAAAACACCCGGAAATTCGATATTTTTAGGACCAAGAAGCGATCTGTACATGCATACTCAGTGCTAGAATATTTTCAAATTACAGGCCCAAAACATGCTGAAAATCGATTTTTTAGTTGCCCAAACTCCATATGTGCATGCATCTTCTATACTCGTTTATATCACAAATTCATTCTCAAAACTCCCGATAATTCGAGATTTTTGGGTTCCAGAAGCGATCTGGACATGCATACTCAGTGCTAGAATATATTCAAAATACAGGCCCCAAACATGCTGAAAATCGATATTTTAGGTGCCCAAAGTCGATATGTGCATGCATCTTCTGTACCCATTTATATCCCAAATTCAGGCTCAAAACACCCGAAAATTCGATATTTCTGGGTCCCAGAAGCGATCTGTACATGCATACTCATTGCTTGAATATATATTCAAAATACATTCCCAAAACATGCTGAAATCGATATTTTTGGTACCCAAAGTCAATATGTGCATGCATCTTCTGTACCCGTTTATATCCCAAATTCAGGCTCAAAACACCCAAAAATTCGATATTTTAGGGACCAAGAAGCGATATCTACATGCATACACAGTGCTAGAATATTTTCAAAGAACGGGCCTAAAACATGCTGAAAATTGATATTTTAGTTCCCAAAGTCAATATATACATGCATCTTCTGTACCCGTTTATATCCCAAATTCAGGCTCAAAACACCCGAAAATTTTATATTTTAGGGTCACAAAAGCGATCTGTATATGCATACTCAGTGCTAGAATATTTTCACAATACAGGCCCTAAACATGCTGAAAATCTATGTTTTTGGTGCCCAAAGTTGATATGTGCATGCGTCTTCTGTACCCGTTTATATCCCAAACTCAGGCTCAAAACACCCGAACATTCTATATTTTTGGGTTTTAGAAGCGATCTGTACATGGATACTCTGTGCTAGAATATTTTCAAAATACAGGCCTAAAACATGCTGAAATTGATATTTTAGGTTCCCAAAGTCGATATGAGCATGCATCTTCTGTACCCGTTTATATCCCAAATTTAGGCTTATAACTTCCAAAAATTCAATATTTTTGGGTTCTAAAAGCAATCTGGACATGCATACTCAGTGCTAGCATATTTTCAAAATACAGGCCCCAAACATGCTGAAAATCGATATTTTTGGTGCCCAAAGTCAATATGTGCATGCATCTTCTGTACTCGTTTATATCCCAAATTCATTCTCAAAACTCCCGATAATTCGATATTTTTGGGTTCCAGACGCAATCTGGACATGCATACTCAGTGGTAGAATATTTTCAAAATAAGAGTCCAAAACATGCTGAAAATCTATGTTTTTGGTGCACAAAGTCGATATGTGCATGCATCTTCTATACCCGTTTATATCCCAAATTCACCCTCAAAACACCCGCAAATTCAATATTTTTGGGTCCAAGAAGCGATCTCTACATGCATACTCTGTGCTAGAATATTTTCAAAATACCGGCCTAAAACATGCTGAAATTGATATTTTAGGTTCCCAAAGTCAATATGTGCATGCATCTTCAATACTCGTTTATATCACAAATTCATTCTTAAAACTCCCGATAATTCAATATTTTTGGGTTCCAGAAACGATCTAGACATGCATACTCAGTGCTAGAATATATTCAAAATACAGGCCCCAAACATGCTAAAAATCGATATTTTAAGTACCCAAAGTCGATATGAATACATCTTCTGTACCAATTTATATCCCAAATTCAGGCTCAAAACACCCGAAAATTCGATATTTTTGGGTCCCAGAAGCGATCTGTACATGCATACTCAGTGCTAGAATATTTTCAAAATACATGCCCCAAGCATGCGGAAAATCGATATTTTAGTTGCCCAAAGTCAATATCTCCATGCATCATCTGTACCCGTTTATATCCCAAATTCAGGCTCAAAACACCCGAAAATTTTATATTTTAGGGTCACAAATATGCATACTCAGTGCTAGAATATTTTCAAAATGCAGCCCCTAAACATGCTGAAAATCTATGTTTTTGGTGCCCAAAATCGATATGTGCAAGCATCTTCTGTACCCGTTTTTATCCCAAATTCAGGCTCAAAACACCCGAAAATTCTATATATTTGGGTTTTAGAAGCGATCTGTACATGGATACTCAGTGCTAGAATATTTTTAAAATACAGGCCTAAAACAAGCTGAAATTGATATTTTAGGTTCCCAAAGTCGATATGTGCATGCATCTTCTGTACCCGTTTATATCCCAAATTTAGGCTCATAACTTCCAAAAATTCAATATTTTTGGGTTTTAAAAGCAATCTGGACATGCATACTCAGTGCTAGCATATATTCAAAATACAGGCCCCAAACATGCTGAAAATCGATATTTTTGGTGCCGTAAGTCAATATGTGCATGTATCTTCTGTACCCGGTTATATCCCAGATTCAGCCTCAAAACACCCGAAAATTTTATATTTTAGGGTCACAAAAGCGATCTGTACATGCATACTCAATGCTAGAACATTTTCAAAATACAGGCCCTAAACATGCTGAAAATCTATGTTTTTGGTGCCCAAAGTCGATATGTTCATGCATCTTCTGTACCCATTTATATCCCAAATTCAGGCTCGAAACACCCGAAAATCCGATATTTTTAGGTTCCAGAAGCGATCTGTACATGCATACTCGGTGCCAGAATATTTTCAAAATACAGGCTCAAAACATGCTGAAAATTGATATTTTTTGTGTCCAAAGTTGATTTGTGCATGTATCTTCTGTACCCGTTTATATCCCAATTTCATGCTCAAAACACCCGAAAATTCGATATTTTTGGTTATAAGAAGCGATCTGTAAATGCATACTCAGTGCTAGAATATCTTCAAAATACAGGCCCAAAACATGCTGATAATCGATATTTTAGGTGCCCAAAGTCGATATGTGCATACATCTTCTGTACCAATTTATATCCCAAATTCAGGCTCAAAACACCCGAAAATTCGATATTTTAGGGTCCAAGAAGCGATCTCTACATGCATACTCAGTGCTAAAATATTTTCAAAGTACGAGCCTAAAACATGCTGAAAATTGATATTTTAGGTGCCCAAAGTCAATATATGCATGAATCTTCTGCACCCGTTTATATCCTAAATTCAGGCTCAAAACTCACGAAAATTCGATATTTTTGGGTCTCAGAAGCAATCTGTAAATGCATACTCAATACTAAAATATTTTCATAATACAGGCCCAAAACATGCTGAAAATCGATGTTTTTGGTGCCCAAAGTCGATAAGTGCATGTATCTTCTGTACCCGTTTATATCTCAAATTCAGCCTCAGTACACCCGAAATTTTATATTTTAGGGTCACAAAAGCGATCTGTACATGCACACTCAGTGCTAGAATATTTTCAAAATACAGGCCTAAAACATGCTGAAATTGATATTATAAGTGCCCAATGTCGATATGTGTATGCATCTTCTGTATCCGTTTATATCCCAAATTTAGGCTCAAAACTTCCGAAAATTCAATATTTTTGGGTTCTAAAAGCAATCTGGATATGCATACTCAGTGCTAGAATATTTTCAAAATACAGGCCCCAAACATGCTCAAAATCGATATTTTAGTTGCCCAAAGTTGATATGTGCATGCATCATCTGTACCCGGTTATATCCCAAATTCAGGCTCAAAACACCCGAAAATTTTAAATTTTAGGGTCACAAATATGCATACTCAGTGTTAGAATATTTTCAAAATACAGGCCCTAAACATGCTGAAAATCGATATTTTAGGTTCCCAAATTTGATATGTGCATGTATCTTCTGTACCCGTTTATATCCCAAATTTAGGTTCAAAACACTCAAAAATTCGATATTTTAGGGTCCCAGAAGCAATCTGTACATGCATACTCAGTGCTAGAATTTTTTCAAAATAAAGGCTCAAAACATGCTGAAAATTGATATTTTTTGTCTCCAAAGTTGATATGTGCATGCATCTTCTGTACCCGTTTATATCCCAAATTTAGGCTCATAACTTCCAAAAATTCAATATTTTTGGGTTTTAAAAGCAATATGGACATGCATACTCAGTGCTAGCATATATTCAAAATACAGGCCCCAAACATGCTGAAAATCGATATTTTTGGTGCCGTAAGTCAATATGTGCATGTATCTTCTGTACCCGGTTATATCCCAAATTCAGCCTCAAAACACCCGAAAATTTTATATTTTAGGGTCACAAAAGCGATCTGTACATGCATACTCAATGCTAGAACATTTTCAAAATACAGGCCCTAAACATGCTGAAAATCTATGTTTTTGGTGCCCAAAGTCGATATGTTCATGCATCTTCTGTACCCATTTATATCCCAAATTCAGGCTCGAAACACCCGAAAATCCGATATTTTTAGGTTCCAGAAGCGATCTGTACATGCATACTCGGTGCCAGAATATTTTCAAAATA
The DNA here is from genome assembly GCA_033782935.1 of Petrolisthes cinctipes. Lineage (NCBI taxonomy): Eukaryota > Metazoa > Arthropoda > Malacostraca > Decapoda > Porcellanidae > Petrolisthes > Petrolisthes cinctipes. The sequence continues at coordinate 196,675 of JAWQEG010005223.1, forward strand.
CATGCCCAAAACATGCTGAAATCGATATTTTAGGTTCCCAAATTCGATATGTGCATGTATCTTCTGTACCCGTTTATATCCCAAATTTAGGCTCAAAACACCCGAAAATTCGATAGTTTAGGGTCCCAGAAGCGATCTGTACATGCATACTCAGTGCTAGAATTTTTTCAAATTACAGGCTCAAAACATGCTGAAAATTGATATTTTTTGTGTCCAAAGTTGATTTGTGCATGTATCTTCTGTACCCGTTTATATCCCAATTTCATGCTCAAAACACCCGAAAATTCGATATTTTTGGTTATAAGAAGCGATCTGTAAATGCATACTCAGTGCTAGAATATCTTCAAAATACAGGCCCAAAACATGCTGATAATCGAATATTTTAGGTGCCCAAAGTCGATATGTGCATACATCTTCTGTACCAATTTATATCCCAAATTCAGGCTCAAAACACCCGAAAATTCGATATTTTAGGGTCCAAGAAGCGATCTCTACATGCATACTCAGTGCTAAAATATTTTCAAAGTACGGGCCTAAAACATGCTGAAAATTGATATTTTAGGTGCCCAAAGTCAATATATGCATGAATCTTCTGCACCCGTTTATATCCTAAATTCAGGCTCAAAACTCACGAAAATTCGATATTTTTGGGTCTCAGAAGCAATCTGTAAATGCATACTCAATACTAAAATATTTTCATAATACAGGCCAAAAACATGCTGAAAATCGATGTTTTTGGTGCCCAAAGTCGATAAGTGCATGTATCTTCTGTACCCGTTTATATCTCAAATTCAGCCTCAGTACACCCGAAATTTTATATTTTAGGGTCACAAAAGCGATCTGTACATGCACACTCAGTGCTAGAATATTTTCAAAATACAGGCCTAAAACATGCTGAAATTGATATTATAAGTGCCCAATGTCGATATGTGTATGCATCTTCTGTATCCGTTTATATCCCAAATTTAGGCTCAAAACTTCCGAAAATTCAATATTTTTGGGTTCTAAAAGCAATCTGGATATGCATACTCAGTGCTAGAATATTTTCAAAATACAGGCCCCAAAACATGCTCAAAATCGATATTTTAGTTGCCCAAAGTTGATATGTGCATGCATCATCTGTACCCGATTATATCCCAAATTCAGGCTCAAAACACCCGAAAATTTTAAATTTTAGGGTCACAAATATGCATACTCAGTGTTAGAATATTTTCAAAATACAGGCCCTAAACATGCTGAAAATCGATATTTTAGGTTCCCAAATTTGATATGTGCATGTATCTTCTGTACCGGTTTATATCCCAAATTTAGGTTCAAAACACCCAAAAATTCGATATTTTAGGGTCCCAGAAGCAATCTGTACATGCATACTCAGTGCTAGAATTTTTTCAAAATAAAGGCTCAAAACATGCTGAAAATTGATATTTTTTGTGTCCAAAATTGATATGTGCATGCATCTTCTGTACCCGTTTATATCCCAAATTTAGGCTCATAACTTCCAAAAATTCAATATTTTTGGGTTTTAAAAGCAATATGGACATGCATACTCAGTGCTAGCATATATTCAAAATACAGGCCCCAAACATGCTGAAAATCGTTATTTTTGGTGCCGTAAGTCAATATGTGCATGTATCTTCTGTACCCGGTTATATCCCAAATTCAGCCTCAAAACACCCGAAAATTTTATATTTTAGGGTCACAAAAGCGATCTGTACATGCATACTCAATGCTAGAACATTTTCAAAATTAAGGCCCTAAACATGCTGAAAATCTATGTTTTTGGTGCCCAAAGTCGATATGTTCATGCATCTTCTGTACCCATTTATATCCCAAATTCAGGCTCGAAACACCCGAAAATCCGATATTTTTAGGTTCCAGAAGCGATCTGCCAGATACCCGGTGCCAGAATATTTTCAAAATACATGCCCAAAACATGCTGAAATCGATATTTTAGGTTCCCAAATTCGATATGTGCATGTATCTTCTGTACCCGTTTATATCCCAAATTTAGGCTCAAAACACCCGAAAATTCGATATTTTAGGGTCCCAGAAGCGATCTGTACATGCATACTCAGTGCTAGAATTTTTTCAAATTACAGGCTCAAAACATGCTGAAAATTGATATTTTTTGTGTCCAAAGTGTATTTGTGCATGTATCTTCTGTACCCGTTTATATCCCAATTTCATGCTCAAAACACCCGAAAATTCGATATTTTTGGTTATAAGAAGCGATCTGTACATGCATACTCAGTGCTAGAATATTTTCAAAATACAGGCCCAAAACATGCTGAAATCGATATTTTTGGTGCCCAAAGTCAATATGTGCATGCATCTTCTGTACCCGTTTATATCCCAAATTCAGGCTCAAAACACCCGAAAATTCGATATTTTAGGGTCCAAGAAGCGATCTCTACATGCATACTTAGTGCTAAAATATTTTCGAAGTACGGGCCTAAAACATGCTGAAAATTAATATTTTAGGTGCCCAAAGTCAATATATGCATGCATCTTCTGTACCCGTTTATATCCTAAATTCAGGCTCAAAACTCCCGAAAATTCGATATTTTTGGGTCTCAGAAGCAATCTGTAAATGCATACTCAATACTAAAATATTTTCATAATACAGGCTCAAAACATGCTGAAAATGTATGTTTTTGGTGCACAAAGTCGATAAGTGCATGTATCTTCTGTACCCGTTTATATCCCAAATTCAGCCTCAGAACACCCGAAAATTTTATATTTTAGGGTCACAAAAGCGATCTGTACATGCACACTCAGTGCTAGAATATTTTCAAAATACAGGCCCTAAACATGCTGAAAATCTATTTTTCTGGTGCACAAAGTCGATATGTGCATGCATCTTCTGTACCCATTTATATCCCAAATTCAGCCTCAAAACACCCGGAAATTCAATATTTTTGGGTCCTAGAAGCGATCTCTACATTCATACTCAGTGCTAGAATATTTCCAAAATACAGGCCTAAAACATGCTGAAATTGATATTTTGAGTGCTCAATGTCGATATGTATATGAATCTTCTGTACCCGTTTATATCCCAAATTTAGGCTCAAAACTTCCGAAAATTCAATATTTTTGGGTTCTAGAAGCAATCTGGATATGCATACTCAGAGCTGGAATATTTTCAAAATACAGGCCCCAAACATGCTCAAAATCGATATTTTAGTTGCCCAAAGTTGATATGTGAATGAATCATCTGTACCCGTTTATATCCCAAATTCAGGCTCAAAACACCCGAAAATTTTTAATTTTAGGGTCACAAATATGCATACTCAGTGCTAGAATATTTTCAAAATACAGGCCGTAAACATGCTGAAAATGTATGTTTTTGGTGCCCAAAGTCGATATGTTCATGCATCTTCTGTACCCATTTATATCCCAAATTCAGGCTCAAAACACCCGAAAATCCGATATTTTTGGGTTCCAGAAGCGATCTGTACATGCATACTCGGTGCTAGAATATTTTCAAAATACATGCCAAAAATATGCTGAAATCGATATTTTAGGTTCCCAAATTCGATATGTGCATGTATCTTATGTACCCGTTTATATCCCAAATTTAGGCTCAAAACACCCGAAAATTCGATATTTTAGGGTCCCAGAAGCGATCTGTACATGCATACTCAGTGCTAGAATTTTTTCAAAATACAGGCTCAAAACATGCTGAAAATTGATATTTTTTGTGTCCAAAGTTGATTTGTGCATGTATCTTCTGTACCCGTTTATATCCCAATTTCATGCTTAAAACACCCAAAAATTCGATATTTTTGGTTGTAAGAAGCGATCTGTAAATGCATACTCAGTGCTAGAATATTTTCAAAATACAGGCCCAAAACATGCTGATAATCGATATTTTAGGTGCCCAAAGTCGATATGTGCATACATCTTCTGTACCCATTTATATCCCAAATTCAGGCTCAAAACACCCGAAAATTCGATATTTTTTGGTCTCAGAAGCAATCTGTAAATGCATACTCAATACTAAAATATTTTCATAATACAGGCTTAAAACATGCTGAAAATCGATGTTTTTGGTGCACTAAGTCGATAAGTGCATGTATCTTCTGTACCCGTTTATATCCCAAATTCAGCCTCAAAACACCCGAAAATTTTATATTTTAGGGTCACAAAAGCGATCTGTACATGCACACTCAGTGCTAGAATATTTTTAAAATACAGGCCCAAAACATGCTGAAAATCTATGTTTTTGGTGCACAAAGTCGATATATGCATGCATCTTCTGTACCCGTTTATATCCGAAATTAAGCCTCAAAACACCCGGAAATTCAATATTTATGGGTCCAAGAAGCGATCTCTACATTCATACTCAGTGCTAGAATATTTCCAAAATACAGGCCTAAAACATGCTGAAATTGATATTTTATGTGCCCAAAGTCGATATGTGTATGCATCTTCTGTACCCTTTTATATCCCAAATTTAGGCTCAAAACTTCCGAAAATTCAATATTTTTGGGTTCTAGAAGCAATCTGGATATGCATACTCAGTGCTAGAATATATTCAAAATACAGGCCCCAAACATGCTCAAATTCGATATTTTAGTTGCCCAAAGATGATATGTGAATGAATCATCTGTACCCGTTTATATCCCAAATTCAGGCTCAAAACACCCGAAAATTTTAAATTTTAGGGTCACAAATATGCATACTCAGTGCTAGAATATTTTCAAAATACAGGCCGTAAACATGCTGAAAATCTATGTTTTTGGTGCCCAAAGTCTATATGTTCATGCATCTTCTGTACCCATTTATATCCCAAATTCAGGCTCAAAACACCCGAAAATCCGATATTTTTGGGTTCCAGAAGCGATCTGTACATGCATACTCGGTGCTAGAATATTTTCAAAATACATGCCCAAAACATGCTGAAATCGATATTTTAGGTTCCCAAATTCGATATGTGCATGTATCTTCTGTACCCGTTTATATCCCAAATTTAGGCTCAAAACACCCGAAAATTCGATATTATAGGGTCTCAGAAGCGATCTGTACATGCATACTCAGTGGTAGAATTTTTTCAAAATACCGGCTCAAAACATGCTGAAAATTGATATTTTTTGTGTCGAAAGTTGATTTGTGCATGTATCTTCTATACCCGTTTATATCCCAAATTCAGGCTCGAAACACCGGAAAATTCGATATTTTTGGGTTCCAGAAGCAATCTGTACATGCATACTCAGTGCTACAATATTTTCGAAATACAGGCCTAAAACATGCTGAAATTGATATTTCAGGTGCCCAAAGTCGATATGTGTATGAATCTTCTGTACCCGTTTATATCCCAAATTCAGGCTCAAAACACCCGAAAATTCTATATTTTAGGGTCCAAGAAGCGATCTCTACATGCATACTCAGTGCTAAAATATTTTCAAAGTACGGGCCTAAAACATGCTGAAAATCGATGTTTTTGGTGCACAAAGTCGATAAGTGCATGTATCTTCTGTACCCGTTTATATCCCAAATTCAGCCTCCGAACACCCGAAAATTTTATATTTTAGGGTCACAAAAGCGATCTATACATGCACACTCAGTGCTAGAATATTTTCAAAATACAGGCCCTAAACATGCTGAAAATCTATGTTTTTGGTGCACAAAGTCGATATGTGCATGCATCTTCTGTACCCGTTTATATCCCAAATTCAGCCTCAAAACACCCGGAAATTCAATATTTTTGGGTCCAAGAAGCGATCTCTACATTCATACTCATTGCTAGAATATTTTCAAAATACAGGCCCTAACCATGCTGAAATTGGTATTTTAAGTGCCCAAAGTCGATATGTGTATGCATCTTCTGTACCCGTTTATATCCCAAATTTAGGCTCAAAACTTCCGAAAATTCAATATTTTTGGGTTCTAGAAGCAATCTAGATATGCATACTCAGTGCTAGATTATTTTCAAAATACAGGCCCCAAACATGCTCAAAATCGATATTTTAGTTGCCCAAAGTTGATATGTGAATGCATCATCTGTACCCGTTTATATCCCAAATTCATTCTCAAAACACCCGAAAATTTTAATTTTTAGGGTCACAAATATGCATACTCAGTGCTAGAATTTTTTCAAAATGCAGGCCCTAAACATGCTGAAAATCTATGTTTTGGTGCCCAAAGTCGATATGTTCATGCATCTTCTGTACCCATTTATATCCCAAATTCAGGCTCAAAACACCCGAAAATCCGATATTTTTGGGTTCCAGAAGCGATCTGTACATGCATACTCGGTGCTAGAATATTTTCAAAATACATGCCCAAAACATGCTGAAATCGATATTTTAGGTTCCCAAATTCGATATGTGCATGTATCTTCTGTACCCGTTTATATCCCAAATTTAGGCTCAAAACACCCGAAATTTCGATATTTTAGGGTCCCAGAAGCGATCTGTACATGCATACTCAGTGCTAGAATATTTTAAAAATACAGGCCCAAAACATGCTGAAAATCGATGTTTTTGGTGCCCAAAGTCGATATGTGCATGCATATTCTGTACCCATCTATATCCCAAATTCAGGCTCAAAACACCCGAAAATTCAATATTTTTGGGTCACAGAAGCGATCTGTATATACATACTCAGTGCTAGAATATTTGGAAGATACAGGCCCAAAACATGCTGAAAATCGATATTTTAGGTGCTTAAAACACTCACAGTCTTAGGGCATAGGCAGCCGCGCTCCGTTACAAAAATTTTGATCGCATTAAAATATTCGCTAAAAAATAATAGTTTATCATATATTCAGCCACTACTCAATGCTCTTTAGCCTAAAACATGCTAAAGAAAATGGAAGCATTACTAATTTAAAGCACTAACTAAAAACTTTCCAAGTTATTATTTTTTTCAAGTGATTTATTTTTATTTTTATTCCAGTATAATAGCTAACAACACGAAGGGTTTTGACGTTATGTCAATGAATTATATTCACACGTGATGTACGTATATATGAGCACATTATGTAAAAGGGATTTCGATCAAAAATTATTATTTTATTTTTGGTGAATTGTTTTCCCGAAATTTCAGGCGACAATTCATTTCAACAATTTCAGGTGAGGAATTTTCCCATTTATAGCAGTGATAAAGGACTTTTCATTCTATAGCAGTGTTGCTATATATCACAGGATAGTCCACATAAAATATTATGCTATTATGAAACATAATAAGACCATACACAGGAAGGACAGAATAGACGATAAACATGGCGGAGTCCATGCATATTGCGACAAAGCTAGGACTAGTTGCGACCCCAGCCACTGAACTGAACGCGGACTCTGAAATTATATGGACTAAAATACAGATACAGGGCTGCAGGACACTCATTATAAGATCCTTTTATCGTCCCCCAAATTCAAACTTAGAATACCTGCAGACCCTTGACGATTGTTTATCTAAAATTGACCCCTCCAAAAATATATGGTTGGCTGGTGACTTTAACAGGCGACACTGGACAATTCCACCCATGAAGCCGACTTACTATTACAGACTGATAGGAAACTCTTACATGAAAATTTCATTGACATCATTAACACCCACTCACTTACTCAAACAGTACTCGAACCAACACGCACACAAGTCAGTGTAGAAAGACATAATCCTAACATAAGACACGGGGTCACATCCAACATATTAGACTTATTTCTACACGGACACAAGAACTACCTGGTCTTAGTGACCATGAGATGGTAATCATTGACGCAAACATCAAGCCAACAACACAAAAACAATTACCCAGAACAATTTACATGTACAACAGAGCTGACATGGGTGGCATTACCCAAGACTTAGTTGAATTTCGTGACTTGTTCCTTGACTCAGACCCAATGGCCAGTTCTGTGGAAACAAACTGGACCAGACTTCGTGACTTTATACGTGACACAATGGACAAGCATATACCCACAAAAACCATCACACATAACCGGTCATTACCTTGGTACAATAGACAATTAAAAAGACTACACAGAAACAAGGTAAAGGCATACAACAGAGCAAAACGATACAACGATATAGAACACTGGTTAGAATACAAAAATATACAGAAAACACTACAGAAAGAAACTAAACAAGCAGAAACTAAATACACATCCACTTTCCTCGCAGACAACACACAAAACCACAAAAAAATCTTCGACTTTTTTAAAGCACGCAAACAAGACTCGACCAGTATTACAACATTATTACACAACAATTCCTTGGTTACACAACCACAAGACAAAGCCAACGCCCTTAACACACAATTTCAGTCCGTTTTTACCCATGAACATGAACACTTACCAGACATGCCAACACCATCACACCCACTTATCCCTCCCATTCATATAAACACCCAAGGAATTGAGAAACTTTTATCTGAGGTAGACATACACAAAGCGACTGGACCAAACAATATACCCTGCAGGATATTGAGGACTAACGCTAGCGTTCTTGCCCCTGTTCTGCAGGTTATATTCTCACAGACTTTACAGACCGGTGCACTCCCTCAAGACTGGCTTTTGGCAAATGTGACCCCAATTTTTAAATCCAGAGACAAAACCCTTCCAATTAATTATAGACCTATTTCACTTACCTCAGTCCCCTGCAAAATTTTAGAACACATAATTCATAGACACATAATGGACCCCTTTGATAGGCAAAATATAATGACTGACAACCAACACGGTTTTCGGCCTAAACGCTCGTGTGAGACGCAGCTACTGGTAACTACTCATGACATCTTGCAGTCCCTCAATGACACAAAAATTAGACAAGTTGACGCCATAGTATTAGACTTTGCCAAAGCCTTCGACAATGTCCCTCACCAAAGACTACTACACAATTTAGAATTCTATGGCATACAGGGACAACTTCTTCACTGGATTAGAACGTTCTTGACTATCATAAAGCAACGTGTAGTTCTTGACGGTAGTCAGTCTCCATCTGTTCCTATAACCTCTGGGGTACCCCAGGGCACTGTCCTGGGTCCCCTTCTCTTCCTTTCATACATTAATGACCTCCCACTCTCACTTTCCTCTACCACTAGACTCTTTGCAGACGATAGCTTAGTTTACAGACCGATTAAAGATAGGAATGACTGCCTTCGACTTCAGGACGACTTAACTGCACTTGAAGACTGGGAAGTCAAGTGGCAGATGATATTTAGACCAGACAAATGCCATCACATCCGTTTTACCCGTGCCCATAATGTCATTCCATATACATACCAACTACACAACACCAACCTCAACACAGTCACTTCCCACAAATACTTGGGCGTCCACATCTCAGCGGACATGAGGTGGAACACACACATAGGTAGCATCAGGGCCAAAGCTAGTAGGGTCCTGGGGTTCTTGCGCAGGAACCTCAGCAGGTGTAACACAAACACCAAAATTATTGCGTATAACACTTTCGTTCGGCCACATTTAGATTATTGCGACACCGTCTGGGACCCACACACTTACAATAATATCAATAAATTATAGTCCATACAAAACAAGACTGCCAGATGGGCCAGACATGATTACAGACACACTACATCAGTCACTTTGCATAAACAAGACACAAAACTAGACCCATTAGTAACACGAAGATAGATACACAGACAACAGATGATATACAAAATCACAAACAAGTTAGTTGACATAGACAAAGACACATATCTACACCCTACAAGTATACGATCCACTAGAGGCAGCCACAACTTAAAATACCATACATACCAGACAAGCACTGATATATTTAGGCACTCATTCTTTCCCCGCAGCATCCAAGAGTGGAATCATCTCCCATCTCACGTAGTTAATAGCCCTACTCTTGACACATTTAGAAATAGGATCACCAATCATTACCTCCCCAATCCTAATCCTCAACCCACAGTCCCTGACCCAATCCACCCTTATCCTAACCCCCTTCTTAATCCTACCCTGGATCCCTAAATCCCCCGCACAACCCCCACATATTATGCCGCCCATGAGCGGCCCTCTGCGGGACCCTAAACTTGAACTTGAACTTGATAGATTATTTTTTGTTATTTTTTTTCCAACAAAATTTCAAAATATTTGGGAAAAATATTATTTGTTGCTCGATTGTAATGAAAATTGGTCAGTGTATGTAAAAACCAACTAGGATTACGATGGAAAAAAGCTTTTGCTTCTAAAATTAACAGGAGCGCAGATGGGGGGTGCGAATGAGTGCTCCCCTTAATTAAAGTCGATATGTGCATCATGTGCATGCATCTTCTGTACCCGTTTATATCCCAAATTCAGGCTCAAAACACCCGAAAATTCAATATTTTTGGGTCCCAAAGCGATCTGTACGTGCATACTCAGTGCTAGAATATTTTCAAAATACAGACCCAAAACATGCTGAAAATCGATATTTTAGGTGCCAAAGGCGATATGTGCATTCATCATCTGTACCCGTTGTCATGACCCTGGTCCTGTACTCCAACATATCATATCCTATAATCTGTTCAAACTTCATGAGATATGTTCAACACTATGAGATAGATCGAATGTTTTGAGCTTTACTTCATTCCAGTTGACTCCTCTACTCTCGAATCACACCAAATTACCTTTAAGACACTGAATAAGACAGCCTGCCTTCAAACATTTGGTATAAATAGAGCTGAAAATGATCTCTTAATTTTTTATTCATAATTGGGGCCTCCAGTGGGGTTTTAAGTTTTCGATAAGAAAGAGTGTAGGGGTTATTTTCACTCATAGGAAGAAACCAAACGTCCGGCTGACTATGGGTGACCACCCTTTACCTATCCAAAATTCTACTAAATTCCTTGGACTTCATTTTGACAGTCGACTGACATGGCGAATCCATGTCAGTCAGTTAAAAGCTAAATGTCTACAAGCACTTAATTTGCTGAAGTGCATTTCTGGTACTAAATGGGGAGCAGATAGGAAGTCATTGCTAATGCTATATAAAGTCCTGCTTAGATCTAGAGTAGATTATGGGTCAATAGTGTATGGTTCGGCATCTGATTCTGTGTTGAAAGATTTGGATGTAGTACAGAATGCGTGTTTGCGTGTGTGTCTTGAAGCCCTACGTTGCACTCAAATCGAGCCTCTAGAGGTGGAGTCACAAGTGCCTCCCCTCCGCCTGAGACGAGACCAACAACTGTTAATATATTATGCTAAGAAATCCATGGAGCCGAGTCATTTTCCCGGGAATGCCTTGCTACGCCAACTGCACCCAGGGGGCCATGGCGATAGGCCCCTGGCAGAGGGACCGAGTCATCTGTCCGGGAACCCCTGCGCCCCAGGGAGCACTGGCGTGAGGTCCCTCAGAGCCAGACTCCACGACCTCGTAGAGTGTGTCGGTATAGAATTATTAACCTTCGATACCCTGGTATTAGTAAACATTGCACCCTGGGTAACACCCCCTTTCACTATTGTGAGTTCCTGGTTGCCAGGGGTTAAATCCCGGGTGCCGGAGGTGGAGGTACACCAGAGGTTTCGAGAAATAATTGTTAAACATCTTCAATATTTCCATCTGTATACCGACGGCTCCAAGACAGATGAATGTGTGGGTGCAGGTGTGTGGTCGACCGAATGCCAGTTGAGATTCAGACTGCCAAATCATACATCGATTTTTCTTGCTGAACATTTTGCTATCGATAAAGCTTTGGATTTTGCCCTATCGACGACCCACGATAGGATAGTTATCTTTACTGATTCTCTAAGTTCACTTAAAGCTATTAAATCCTTGAATACAACTAACAATGAAATACAGGGTAATATCATTAGTAAGCTGTGTAGTGCCAATAAGTCATTCAAGCTAATATGGGTACCTTCACATTATAGTATCTATGGCAATGAACAGGCTGATATACTAGCCGGGTCAACTGTTGATCTGGACCTTAGCATAGTCTGTACGGATTTCAGGTGTTTTGTTTCCCTCATTAAATCTCGAATTCGTCTCCTGTGGCAAAGGCAGTGGAGCAGATTAGACATCAGTAATAAAGTAAAAACAATTATAGAACCCTGGGCTACGTCATCATGGCGTAGCCGTAGGGACGAGGTGGTGTTGGCTCGTCTTTAAGTCAATGCCTCAACATTAACTCACCTTGAACCTCACATTAACAGAAATTTTCCTCTAAGTGCCCATCATGCATTTCGATTATGTCAATACAACATTTACTAATATTTGAAAAAAATATGATAGTCAACGAAACAAAATTAAACAATATTTCAAACATAAAAATATGGCTTTCACCATATACAATATTCTATCAGATGATAAGAATATTATAAATGAACTGATGAGTTTTCTGAGGGAGACAAAACCTTATGATCTTATATAGATTGATAAAATAAAACGGAACCATTGGCTTAATGACCTTTGGCACTGTGCCATTGGTTGATAGCCAATATATCCAACAAGTAGTAGTATTAACTAAGTCTATCCAGGTGTCGGTCTCCCAGGAATATACTCTCTCCCTGTGTGGCGACGGACATTTGCTACGATCTTCCCACATCTTAGCTTGGGAAAGGGATATCGTGAATATATATATATATCCATATTTGAATTTCAATTTTCTTGTTTCTATTTGGTTATTTTGTTTTCTTTAATGTTTGTAGAATCTCTTATGAACCTGCCAGTAATCCTCTTTATTTTGTTGTTAACTTCAAATTCACTTTATTGGTGTGTGACGCTTGTACTAGTTAATTGTACTAGTCTTGTCTGAATCTAATTGTTAAAAATCTTTGAAGTCTTTTAAATTCTTTCCTTTAATTTAGGGCCTGATCTATATCAAGGGAGAATAACAATACACCGTAAATGAGGAAACTTAATAAATGGAACACTGTTTCACATCACTGAAGTCTCTAACTCATATTCAGTCTTTATGTACGGCTCAAAGTTCCCCTCTAGACTCTTTCGGGGCCATCCTTAGGGAATTCAACCAATTTTTCTCAATCAGAACTGTGAGTTTGTCACAGCACTCGCAAATCCTTAACGAGACAGAAGAGCAGCAACAACACCATGAAGTCCCACGGTCTTATCAAGTACGACATTCAATAATCTCGGGCCCTTGTAAGAGTTGCAAGCTATTGACAACCTACTGGTTGCGTTTTTTTTCTATTGTGCAATGGCATCAAACAATAATTGATAGGCTACAAATCATAAGGGTAGACAGAATCCTTGAAGATCTAATGCCTCCCCCCCCCCACACACAGAAATATAACAAAACAAACACGAGAATATGGTGAAACAGTTAACTTGCAAACTACTTAAATCCAATAAAACGAGGGTGACGCACCGGAAGTCCTCACAAAACATGATGGTTCAGCAGGTGTCGACAGAGCACATCAAGCGGCAGGCCCCGGGGTAGCAAGTGTTAGACAGTGGGGCAGGGGCAGGCCTGTCAATAGTGTTCTATAGTGTCAGAGCAAGGCGCTCAGCACAAGCGACACGTGGCCCATTCTTACAGTCGTCTCCGAATGTTCGGGTTCCCAGCCCATACCAAGTTAGGAGTTGGGGGCACAATTATAGCGATTCTCTTCGACAGTCGTCGGAACCCCTTTCCTAACGTCGGGACTAGTGTACCGGTAGTTGATAATTCGGGATGGTTGGCAATACCGACGAGCCGCGATTGGTACCCCTGTCGCACGTGTAGCATCAAAACAAGCTTTTTCATTCTGGCCGTGTCGTCTGTGCAAGCGTGAGGTGAAGAAGTGTAAGTGTTTATTTCAAGCTTTTCAAGGCAAATTTAAGTCAAATCGCAGCCCGACAAGAAAAGGGACAACCTTTATCCTACGAGCAGAAGCTACATTTGGTGAAGCTCATAAAGCAAAATCCAAAAATAATGGACAAGAGCAGCGACCACCTTCAAATGGGACAGAAAGCCGCTGCTTGGGAAAAAAATTACAAGAGAATATAATGCTGCCTTCCCGAGGAGCCAAGCCAAGTCGACTGTGCAGTTAAAAAGAGCTTGGGAATATATGCGAAACAGGTAAGATAAGTATACTATAGTATGCTCTAGGTCAAATTTAACCCAGTGTTGATAGAAGTTTGAGATGGATTTCTCAGCATAAAAATTAGCCAAGCCCATCTGAATTGCTAATACTGTAATGCATATGGTTAAGTTAGGTTATTAGGCAGATGATACAAAACAGGTGACTTGCCATAATAGTACTTAATAATTAAAATTTGTCTTGTTAGACCTTCAATATTATGGACTGAAAAATCTAGTGAAAAGTAAATGTGGACCTTCCTTCACATACAGTAGGCCACCATTAATTTCTACTGTATATTTTTTAAAGATACAGGAAGCACTTACAAAACCACAGTAAAATATTAGTGTAGTATAGGTTTTTAATGAGAAATATTTAATAAGCTGATGCTGTAGCTTGATAGTGTTGCAAAGTGTAAACTTAACAAAGTGTAGACTTCACAGGGTTAAGAAGAATAACAACGGCTGCATCAGGAAATGCATAAAACTGGTGGTAGTCCTCCCCCAACTCCACCAAAACCTGATGAGCTGACTCTTCTGGCCGAGTCAGTAATGCAAAGTGATTTGCAACCAACTCTGGAACAGCTCGACTCGGCGGGTGTAGAGAACTGTCAGTACAGATGGCACACTTCAGTTTGAGATATCCGAAGGAGATAAGAAGTATTACATATTAAAAAGATCATTACCTTAAATTTATTAATACTTCAGGCTATTCCATAAATTTCCAGTAATTACCACAATGTTCTTATTGATTTTTTTGGGTTATTGACAGACATATTTAATAGGGTTAGCCAACTATTTTGCTTTCACTGCTATGTGGTTTCTTAATTTTATCACATTCATACTGGTGTATTGTCATTTTTATTCTAAAAGTTTGCATTTTCTCTATGATATGTTTCCATTGTGTCATTTTCTCTCTTTTATATGTCTCTATACTCAGAGAAAGATATCAAGTGTTTTAGTAACAAATATGGAAAAAGAAATGGATAAAGCATGTTGGTTATTAGAGAGCGTTTTTAAGTATTGTCAAAGCCATACCAGGTACTGATATATTATTCACAAGAATACATGCTGTTGCAGCTCTCAGTAACCATGTTTGTACACCAATAACAACACTAGTATTTAGTATGCAAATGAATGTTTACTTGTATATTTCAGAAGGGGGAGGAACTTGGTATTTCACACTTTGAGGAAGAGTTACCAAGGCTGGTTGCTGTGGACGAGCACGGGGCAGGCAGCAGCAGTACCACCAACACCACCACGACTGCAACCTCCAGTGAATATCTAACCCCATCTACGTGTAGATGCATTTCTCCAGTCACAGCGAGTGGAAGTGTGGGTGTGCAGAAAAAAAAAAAAAAAAAAAAATTGCTAATGAAAAGTCTCAGGCAGTTAAAAAACTGCGGCTTGAACAGACCTCACAAAGGGAAAAAAATATCGAATGTCTTGGAAACAGAAATAAAGAAAGTGTCTGACAAGGCATGTCAATTTATGGACGATCTTTCAGAAATAAAGAGTCTGAAAAGGCATGCCAATTTATGGACAGTCTTTTAGAATGCTGCAAAAGAGTTACCGATGCACTGGTAAAGAAAGTAGAGGAGTGCCCAGCAGAAGCAGTAGTAAGAAATATAAAAGACTTTCCGTGACTGGTTTTCCCTCAATAGGTTTTAACAACTTTTCTTGTTTAGTGTGCAATATGGCCAGATTTTGTAATACTTTACACATACATACACATATACACACACACATACATACATATACATACACAAACATACACATATACACACATACATATGCTTGCTTACTTGCTTATGGTAGTCCATCGTATTCCGATGATGACGTTCCCTTCCTGCATTCATTTGTTGTGGATTCTCCGATGACTGTAGAGTCCTATGCGTGATGCACATCTCCTGCCGCAGTCTGGGTGAGGAGGTGCTGGTTGTTCCTGGAGTGCATGTCTCCGAGCCCTCTTCTCAATCTGGTGTTGTTTCCTCTGATGTTCCAGTTTTCCGCTCCTTGCTGGCACTGTGAGCGCCATAGTGGTATGTCTGATGCTAAGTTTTCCAGTGCAGTTGTTTGTATATTGCACCTTTTTAGCGTTTTCTTTATACTGTCTTTATATCTTAATTTTGGTCCACCAGCTGCTCTGCAGCCTTCATGCAGCTGTCCATACAGAGTTTTATGAGGTAGTCTTTCCTCTGGCATACTAATGACATGCCCAAGCCATCTCAGTTGCTGTTTGGTGATAAGGGTCTCAATACTAGTGTTGTTGGCTCTTTCAAGTATTGTTATGTGAGGATCACGGTCCTGCCAGTTTATGCCCATAATCTTCTGGAGGCATCTGATGTGGAAAGCTTCTAGGGATCGTATATGGCGTCTATATGTTGTCCATGTTTCACAGCCATAAAGCAAAGTTGTTATGCATACGGCATTATACACGGCTACTTTGGTACGGAGAGTCAGGTGATTATTTTGGAAAACTCTTTCCTGTAGGCGGCCAAAAGATGCCGCAGCTTGTCTGAGTCGATGTTTTTTTTTTTGTTTTTTTTCTATACCTCAACCTCGGGACTTTTAGGCTGTCAGTAGTCCGTGACTCTTGCGAGGCCCCGAGATTATTGGGTGTCGCACTAGATGAGACAGTGGAGCTTCGTGGTGATGTTGGTACCGTAGCTTCTCTTCTGCCCCACTAGATGACGACATCTTATTTATACACGTCACTAACAAGGGATAGCAGCTACACCGTCACTCACAGCATCTTGGAATATGGTCTGGCATCTTCTATGTTGTGAGTTGACGACGATGTAGGGGGTATTTTCTTGACGTGTCGGCGTAGCCAGGGTAGTTGACGAACAGCTGGACCCATTAGATCACCTCGTAAAAATCCAAGACCTTTTCTCGTGGACTCGAACCAGGGCCCTTGCCATTCGCACTCCATCACTTTATCCACTCTGCCACCGCCTCCCCCATCGTCAATACTGTAATACCTCAATATTTGATCGTCAATACTGGCCGTTTCAGACAAGAAGCTTCCCAAATACTTGAAGACAGGGACTTGTGCTATCTCCTCTCCTGCCAATCTAACCACTGGCTGCACAGGTGGTATCTGAGCTGACCACTGAGAAATTATTTGGGTTTTCTGGGTATTAACTGATAGGCCCATTTTGGAGTAAGTACTTGATGCAGCTTCAAGGACGACTTCTAGTTCCTCTAGCAAGTGAGCTACAAGAGCACAATCATCTGCATACTGGAGTTCCAGGATATTATCAATAGAGACTTTTGTTCTTACCTGAAATCTACAAATGTTAAAGAGGTTGCCATCTAGTCTGTAGTCTATGTTGATTCCACTTCTGTTTGCTATAGTCCTATTAAGAAGTGTTGTAACACATAATAGATAAATGTTAAAGAGAGCTGGTGCCAGTACACAACCTTGTCTGACTCCAGCATTAACAGCAAATGTTTTCTGATGCTTGGCCTCCTGCAGTGACTCTTGCCGTCATGCCATCATCAAACTGCTTTACAAGTGACACAAATTTGGGTGAACAGCCAAAGATAGGGAGAAAATTCCACAATGTTTCTCGATTTACAGCATCAACGGCTTTTGACAAATCAATGAAGGCTATAAAAATTTCTTTATTCTGTTCTCTGCATTTTTCTTGCAATTGGCATATAGTAAAAATCATGTCAATAGTTCCTCGATATTTCGGAAATCATATTGTGACTCTGGCAGTATTTTGTCTGTAATTTTCGTCATCAATCTTTGAAGCATGATTTTTGACAGCACCTTTCCTGCCTCAGATAAAGGAGAAATACCTCTGCTGTTGCCACAATTAGACTATCACCTTGTTTTTGTAAATTGTGATAATATTTGCGTCTTTCCATGTCTGAGGTATGTACTCCTTGTCCCAAACCTCCAAAATGAATGAGTGAATATCACGATGCAGTAGGTTGACTCCATATTTTAGTAGTTCTGCTGCTATATCATCTGGTCCAGGAGACTTGTTATCTTTCAAGGTCTTAACTGCGCTAGTCACTTCATTAAAGGTTGGTGGTATATCAAGATCTTGAATAATTGGATGCTGTTCAAACTCTTGTTGGCAAGTTAAATCTACATGATTTTCTTGGTTCAGCAAACCTCCCCAACGGGAACCGCCTCGACGTGGTGGGGGGGGCTTGCGTGTCTCTGACCCCTCGCGAGCTAGACTAGAGGGGGCTCCGGCCCCTGCTCTGCCCCGATTTCAGGGAGAGAAGGCTTCTCATGCTAGTAAGATCGCCAGTGAGAGACCAGACTAAAAGGTTCCCATGCATTAGGCTGCCAGTACGGGCTCTCCGGAGGGACTGCCCTCTGGGGTCCGTCCTATGTTGGATGGATGGGTGTATGGGCCGGGAGATGTTGGGGAAGGGGGTCTCAGCACCGTCGTGGGCAAACTTTCGAGCCATTGGGGCTGCTTTTTAAAACGAGTGGCACCATGGGGGAAGAGGTACCCCGCCCACGGTGACCAGCGCTCGGTCCCCTCATCTGCCCGGTAGGTAGTAGCTCTTGGCTCCTGGGGCCAACTACATTAAATCAATGATATATGGATAAAGAAAAACCCCAATCTCTTCCTCGAGCGATGGTCGACCAGGCCCTCGAGACGTCACTCTCTGGTCA
Organism: Petrolisthes cinctipes; assembly: GCA_033782935.1. Classification (NCBI taxonomy): domain Eukaryota; kingdom Metazoa; phylum Arthropoda; class Malacostraca; order Decapoda; family Porcellanidae; genus Petrolisthes; species Petrolisthes cinctipes. The sequence continues at coordinate 215,292 of JAWQEG010005223.1, forward strand.
TGGTAGTATGCAGAAAGCTGCAAATAAGACTAGACCTAGCAGGTCGGGTGTTGTGTCGACGAACCCTGTTAGCGATTTGGACACGTTAATGTTAACGAATGTATTTGCATCCCTTTCCTATGGTGCTATCCACTTCATTTTTAAGTGTTTGGGAGTAGTTCTTCGTATCCGAATCACATATGACAGTGATTGTAAGTCTAATCAGTGCTATACTACTTTCAATACAAATGCTGCTGCCAAAGCAGCATTTGAGGCAAAAGATTCTCTGACTGTGGGGGATACTCACTGTAAAGTTCAGATTATGCGGTCCACCAATGAAGTTGACAGTGACAATGACTACTGCCCTAACATCTTTGATGACTCTGTAGAGCATGTCCTAAAGGAACGTCGGGTTCCTACACCCTTTTGGATTGTGGCTTACCACAGGGAGGGACGTGGTAACCTTATCCATGCTTCCCGGTATCTGGAGAAAGAAATTGGATTATTACCAATGGGCCACATAAAGAAATATGGTAAGGGCGTTTTAATCAGAGCCAAGGATTTTACACAGGCCATGATGCTCCTCAATCTCCCCTGTCCTTCTGATAGCATGTTTGAATCTATTAAACCACATCGAATATTTAATTATAGTAAGGGGCGTATATATAATGAGGACCTGTATGAATTCTCAGAAGAGGACATTCTCGCTATGTGCCCAGACAGTGTCCAATGAGTAACAAAGATGAAAGGCAGTAAAAATATGATCATCCTCACTTTCTATGGCTCGCATATCCCAGATCGCATTAACATTAACCCCACCTCTTTTAAGGTGAAGCCTTTTGTTGAGCGTCCCCTACAGTGTTTCTGTTGTTATGAGTTTGGTCATGGGAGGAGGAACTGCAACAACCGTTCCTGGTGTGGTAATTGTTCTGCTCTTGACTCACATCTTACTTTTGAGTGTCGGTCAGAGAGTTACTGCTCTTACTGCAGAGATGCTCACCCCTTGTGTTCTCGCCATTGTAAGATGTACCTCCTTGAGCAGGATACCCTCCACTTGGCTAATACCCAATTCATTAGCATTGGTAGTGCCAGACAGCAACTCAACTTCAGGCGACAGAAGGACGGTGGTGTGAAGACATATGCCTCCTCCCTTCGCCCTAAATCGGTTGCAGCACCCTCTCAACCCTCTCAAGAGGCAGCTGCTTTTTGCTCTAGTGAGAGCGTTTCTAAGGTTACACTACATAATAGCTTCTCTGTCTTGGAAACTTTATCAGACACTCATTCTGGTGACCCTTCAACTGATGACAATTCTCAGACTTTAGCTAAAGGTGTCCATTTGGTAGAGGTTCACGCTGCCACACGCTCTCCAAAAAGGAAACTTAAGTCACCTAAACTGGCACAGAGATGCCTTCGTTGTTCCTTTGAAGCACTTAACTCCATGGACGTTCCTCCTTGCAAAGCAACTGTCTCTGTAGACTCATCCATAGTTTTCTCTCAATTTTACCAGAAGCGTTCTCGTGGCTCTGATGAATCTCTAGATTCAACAGATGTTCCCCCTCGCAACCTTCCTTTAGGAACATCAGAGGGGCATGAAGTGAATGTGGATGCCTCAGATATTGTGACTTCAAAAGATTCAGTTTCTCTTCCACGGAGTAATTCTTTCACCTGTATTATGGATGTTGATGTATCTGCCTGTGTCAGTGATACCACTGCTGTACAGGACAATACCAATGTAATTGTTTCAAAGAATATCCCAGCTCATATACCTTCACCTTCTTCTAACATATCAGATGCTTCAGGGACTCGTCTACAGGTCCCAATTACTGCCCCAAGTACTACTCCTCGGGTTCGCTCTTCTTCTAGTGGCCCAGGATTAGACAAATCTTATCGTTTGAGTAAACCCTCAGGTCGAGGTGGTAGTGGGAAGTACCTCCATGAGGCTTCCCAAAAATCAGTACTAAAGTAACACTGTTCAAGGTCCTTCAGTGGAATTGCCGTGGCTTGCTTGCTTCTTGGGAGGAACTGCACATTCTTCTCTCTAGCTTCTCTCCTGCATGTGTTTCTCTCCAAGAGACAATACTTGGGGACTACATTCCTGCCAGTCCTCCAGCATACTCTGAATTTTATTCCAATTAATTTGAAGGGCAGGGTCACCATGGTGGCTCTGCCATCCTAGTTCGCCGAGAAATTCCATGCACGAGCCTGGAGCTTGACACTCCACTCCAGGCTGTTGCATTTAAGGTTTCTATGGACCGCCAATACACTGTGTGCAGTCTATACCTTCCTCCCAATGTTACATTTGAGAGGGGTGATCTCAACCTTCTTGTACCGGACCTTCCCTCTCCCTTTATTTTATTGGGTGATTTTAATGATCGTCATCATCTGTGGGGTGACAGTTCGGTCAACCCAAGGGGTGTTTTTTTGGCTTCTTTTATTGAGGATGAGGGATTAGGGGTTTTAAATACAGGAGATGTGACACATTTTAATAGCCCTACTGGGACTTTTACCGCCATTGACATTTCCCTCTGCTCACCCAGTGCTCTGTTAGATTTTACTAGGAGAGTGTTGCCTGATTTATATGGCAGTGACCATTTCCCTATACTTTTAGAAGATAACAGGTACGAACCACAGTCGCGTCTTCCTAGGTGGAAATTACAGAAGGCTGACTGGCAGTTTTTTAGAGAGCTAACTTCTTCGGTCTCTTCTGTAGCCGAGTTTGGTAGCTCTGACAAGGCTGTAACATATTTCACTGATATGCTCCACTCTGCTGCTCTCAACTCTATCTCTATCCCAAAAACTTCTGGCTACTTTCCTAAACGTCCTGTCCCTTGGTGGTCACCAGTCTGCACCACTGCTGTGTGGGAGAAGCGCGCTGCTTTCTCTCCTCTTTTAGAGGACTTCCGACGGGCAAGGGCTCGGGCTAGACGAGTCTTAAAAGAGGCACGACGTGCATCTTGGAAAGCCTATGTGTCTTCAATTAATACTAAAACTCAACTCACCCAAGTGTTCAGGAGAGTCCGTAAGATGGCGGGGAAGTTTTCTCCTAGTTCTCCACCTGTACTTAAGGTCAATGGAATTAAGATCATGGATGGTTTGACAGTGGCCAATACCATGGTGGAGGCTTTTGCAAGAGTCTCCAGCCGTGACTCTCGACCTCTGGCCGTCAGGCATGAGTTAAGAGCCAAGGAGTGCACTTTCCTTGATTTCTCGGAATGAGAATGAAAGTTCACCCTGAGAAACCTGCATTCTGCTATCTCTCTCTGCGGCGACACTTCTCCTGGGCCAGACAACATCCCATATGCAATGTTGCGACACTTGGGTGAGGAGGCGATCTCATTTCTTTTAGCTTTATATAACAGAATCTTGCTGGAGGGTGTCTTCCCTACTGGGTGGAGGGTTGCTACCATTCTTCCTTTCCTCAAGCTAGGCAAGGACTCTGGTGTTGCCCTCAATTACCGACCAATTGCCTTGACCTCCTGTCTCTATAAACTATTTGAAAAGATAGTGAATGTCAGGCTGGTATACTTCTTGGAACGGGGTGATTTCCTGTCCGTCCCAGTCTGGCGTCTAGTAAACACCGTTCCACTACAGATGCTCTGGTCTGTGTATTCTTTGATTTAGAGAAAGCATATAACACTACATGGTAAAATGGCATCCTGCAGCTACTCCATTTATATGGCCTGTGGGGTCGCCTTCCACACTTTCTTAAGGAGTTTCTCAGTTGTCGCAGTTTTTCTGTGAGGGTTGGTACAACCCACTCAGCATCTGTTGCACAGGAGGAGGGCATCCCCCAGGGAAGCGTCCTTAGTGTCACATTGTTTGCAGTAGCAATTAATGCCATCATACGACATAGCCAACTCGATGTACGTTGACGACCTAGCAGTCTGGTTTGCTGCTTCCCGTATGTCAGTGGCGGAGCGGCGCATGCAGCTTGCCCTTGACAGGGTGTCATGTTGGACTGGTTCTCATGGGTTTCGATTTTCTCCTTCCAAGACAGTTGCTATGCACTTCTGCTGCATCTGAGGGTCCTGGGCCATATGTCCTGGGGGGCTGATCAGGCCACCCTCCTCCGCCTATACCATGTTCTTATTAGGTCAAAACTCGACTATGGGTGTGAGGTGTACTCTTCTGCCACCAAGAGTCTCAGAGTTTTAGACCCTGTTCATCACGCTGGAGTACGTCTCGCGACCGGAGCCTTCAGGTCGTCCCCAATCCCCAGTCTTTTGGTGGACGCTAATGAGCCACCTCTTGATCTCCGTCACCAGTCCTTGATGGTTCGTTGCTGGCATCGATTACATCGACTTCCTGACTCCCTTCCCTGCTTGGCGGTGTCATCTAATATCATGTCTCAGTACTACCTCTTACATTCTCGTACACCATGGCCCTTTGGCTTCCGCGTCAGGAAGGCTATGGAGGAGATGGGCATTGATGACTTCCAGATTTGTCCTGTGAGGGTCCCCAGGGTGGCTCCATGGCTTCTACCAGAAGTTTTCCCCTGCACCTGCTTTTCAGACAAGAAGGAATCTCTTCCACCTCCAGTGGCTCGTTACCTCTTTTTAGAACATGCTTTCAATCACAGGGAGTCCCTCCCTGTGTACACTGATGGGTCAAAGTCTGATGCTGGAGTTGGCTTTGGAGTTGTCTTTCCTGACTTTTGCCATGGCAGCAGGCTCCCTTCTGTCATGTCAATTTTTACTGCTGAGCTCTCGGCCATTTTATATGCCCTACAAGTAATTTTTACTCTCCCTTAGCCTTCGTTTACTATTTTTAGCGATTCCTGTAGTGCCTTGCAGGCCTTGTGCAATTTTAACGCTTCCCATCCCCTGGTGTTGGCCATTCTTGAGTGGCTTGTCCTCCTGGGTCGTCGTGGCCACAAAGTCACATTTTGTTGGGTCCCGGCCCATGTGGGTGTTGGTGGGAATGAGCTGGCTGATGCCCTGGCTAAGGCTTCGGTCTCCAATTCTCGGCCTCCTGCCAGGCATCATCCTGTTCCTACAGTGGACCTTCGACCCTACATAGATGCTACCATTCGTTCCTGCTGGCAGGACAGATGGGACGCCGTCGGGGCTAACAAGCTCCGCGACATCCGCCAGCGCCTTGGTTTGTGGAGCTACAGTGGCCTGTCCCGCCGGTGGGAGATGGCTCTTGTTCGTCTCCGCATTGGCCACACATTATTGACTCATGGCTTTTTAATGGAGAGGGCTCACCCTCCCTACTGTGATGATTGTCTGGTCCCTTTGACAGTACGGCATCTTATTGTCGAGTGTCCCAGCCTTGGGGACCTTCGTTGTAGGCACCTCTCCGAGTACCAGGTGGGTGACGGTTCTTACAGTCTCTCCCAGGTGCTCGGGGAGGAGGCTTGTAGTGCGGGAAGGAACACCCTCTCCTATGTGGAGGAGGCTGGCCTTCTCCACAAAATATGATTTTATGATATTTTTTGTTTGATTTTTTTTTTTTTTTTTTTTGTCGACGGGTTCTTTTAGTAATAATGTGCTTTTTTAGTTTATGTGTCTTTTAATCATAGTGCTTATCCCTTTCGGGTGTTCATGTTTTATTAATTATGTAGATGACAATTTTATGTTGGGCAGTATATGACATTAGCTGTTGTGCTGCCAGATGCTTAGTTGTATCAAAAATCAATCAATTGGTTCAGCAAGTCCCTGAAGTGATCCCCTCATCTCTCAACAATTGCCTTATGATCTTTTATCAGAGTAGTTCCGTCTGCACTCCTTAATCACTTAATGGGTTAAGTGGGCAGCTTGTATAGGACTTGTTATACAGCATTATAAAAGTTGTGCATGTCATTAGCATCAGCATACCTTTGTGTTTCATGTCCCTTATTTGTCCACCATTCATTTTGCATTTTTCGTAGGGTTCTTTGTACGTCTGATCGTATTTCTTGCCAGTTTATTTTTTAAGGTTACAGAGGTTGGGTTGCTAAGAGTTGCTCTGTGTGCTCTGTGCATCCTGTTTAAGAGTGGAGATGTTGCCTAAATTTTCATCAAACCAGTCTTGATTATTTTATTTTATTTTATTTTATATCAATTGAATACTTTGCTGCTTCATAAATTAATTCTTTCCGTGAAGCCCAGATTTCGTCGAGTGGAACTCTGCGGAAGCTGTTCTGAAACTCATGGTTCTTAAGTTTACCAGCGTTTATTTTTTTTTCTTATTTGTATTCAGACGTCATACAGGTGGTCGTATTGTCAGCTTAAGGATAGATCTTACTAATCTGTGATCTGTCCAGCACTCAGCAACTCTCATTGCTCGTGTATGAAGGACGCCACTTACATCACTTCTTTGTACAATTATATAGTCTAACAGGTGCCAATGTTTTGAGCGTGGGTGCATCTAAGATGTTTTATACTTGTCTTTTGTTGGAAAAATGTGTTGGTAAGAGTGAGGTTGTGTTGATCACATAATATGAGAAGCCTAAGGCCGTTGGAGTTCATGTGACCAATACCATGTTTGCCAATTATATCTTCCGATATCTTATATTTTCTTCCAACTCTTGCATTGAAGTCACCTAAAAGTAGTATTGCATCATGCTTATGGATTCTGTAGAGGGCCTCGTCTAGTGTATGATAGAAATGGTCTTTTATGTCCTATGTAGCAGCTAGGATAGGGACATATGCACTGATGATGGTGGCATATCTGTTGTTAACTAGGGGTATTCTGAGTGTCATCAATCTTTCACTGATTCCGACTGGTGCTTCTGGAATTTTTCTTAAGATGTCATTGTTAATGGCAAAGCCGACGCCATGCATGTGTTGGCCTCCTTGAGGGTAGCCTCTTCAATAAAAGGTGTATCCGCAACCCGATTCATACAACGATCCTTCTCCCAGGAAACGGGTTTCACTGAGAGCAGCAACATCAATCTTATACCGCTGAAGCTCTGCTGCAACTAGGGCTGTTCTACGCTGGGGTCTGTCAGGTTGGGTGTTTCTATCCAATAAGGTTCTCGCATTCCATGTTGCAATTTTAAGTAGAGTTTGTTTCTTTCTGTTGTTTCGACCGCATAATTATGGGATGGCTGAGTAGGCGCGGTGTCCTACGCAGCTTGTGTGGAGCAGGTGATGTATAGGCCACCTTTTCTAGGCCCTTCCCTATTTAGGGTGAGCAGCACGGATCCTGAATAGGCCTACTCAGACACATAGGGGTCTGCCGAAGATGACTGCCACTCCAGTCTCAGCCATCAGCGACCATAAATATCCCTGTGCCGCCAACGTGCAGGGGTCAAGTTAGGAACTCCCAGAACCATTCTGTTCCTGTTCCCGTCACCTGGCTCCCCATCGCCGCTGGTCTTTGGTCCATGAAAGGGAAAAAATTGACAAAAGCAGGAAATGAAAATCTGCTCATAGAAGGGTTTAGAGTGCCGAGGTAGGTTCGCGGTTCCAACTTCATTATCCTTGTACCAAACAGAGGTTGCTGATGGCAAGGGGATGGCCCAAGACGACCAGCTCCAGCTCAATACAGCAGGGGACTGCCGGAATTCCAGTTTGTCGGAACCCGCCAGGACGTGACACCAATGTCTGCTTTTCTCTCAGGGTGTGCTCCCCTAGCCTTTGTCTTACTGGGCTAAACCACAAGGCAGTGGGTTCGTGCAGTTGTTGGTAGATGATAGAGATGCACATCATACCTCTAGGGCCCACTGCTGCCCCGAAATCTCCTATTTATTTAGCCTGGGGCAGCAAGACACCCAGTTACCGTGTGTGGTCCTGGGGAGGCACAATAGGAATCTTGGTGATGGAGAGGCAATGCAATGTACTGGCAGAGGGAAACTTACACATTTGGCTCCCCTTTTCACCACGAGGGTTAGCCAGCGGCAGTAGCTGAAAGCGAGAGATTACATGCAAGCGAGCAACCACGCACCAACATGCTAATGCACTATGTATTTCAAGGTCCGTGACATATCTTTCTTTTGTAATAGCGTCTGAACAAGGTTATTGATTGACTTGGCATTGTAACACACTGTGTTTCAGACATCCCACTAAATAGGAAAAATATAACCAAGTATCTACTCCGCCTCATTAGGGTAGTTGTCTTAGAGATATGCCATCAAAATCTAGTCGAAAGGAGAGTCATCAAAAAAGCAAATGGCAACTGGCCCACTCGGAGTGGGCTGAGGTTTGTTTGTTTCACCTGGTCTTGATCACGTCCTGGACACGTGCTCACCAACTGTTACCCTCCCGGAATGAGCTCAGAGCTCGTAGTGACCGATCTTTGGGTAAGGCTGGAACCATTTTGTGTGAATACCATGACGTATGGCCATGACGTGTACTCTTGCCACACACCTCGATCATAGACGACTAAATAATGTAAAACATGTACTGAAATACATTGCTCTGTGATGGGGTTTAAGGATAATGAAGCGTGCTTGTGTAGGAAAGAATTTATATTCGACGTCAGTAGAGGCTACCCTAATGCAATTACTAGGAAACTGTACTGCTTCCACCTGAGCAATGATTTACCAAAGCTTATTACCTTATAATATAATGTTATAATGGTGGACAACAGTTTTATACAAACGTATGATATTGTAGGTAGAAGGTACTTATGATATTATTGGGATAAAGAAACCTACTGTATTTATAATGGACGATTAGTTGGATTCTGCTTATTCTTGGATGAGCATACTTATGTGGTAAAAATAATGGTAGTCACAGTGAAGTGGACTGACTGAGGAATGGATGGAGATGATGGGATGTTCATAATGTATTAGGAACAATTATTGTATTGTACAATAATTGCACCATATAGTAGCTTATCATTTTATTTTAGACCTCAGTACCATCCAAAATCATGTCTTCCTCCTCGTCGTCACTGGCGAGGCTAATGATGATGGGATCCACACTGTCATGGATATTGTCTGCGGACCAGTAGTCTTTCTCAAATGATTCTGAACGCCGAGCTGCACCTGCCCACACTTTCTCTGTTACACGCAACTTCACTTCCTCCAATCTTGCCTGGAGGTCTGCTCGGGTAAAATGGTGTAGGGAGGAGTGAACGTACTTCATGCAACCCCATACTTGTTCTATAGCGTTTAGCTCTGGATGTGCTGGTGGTAGCCGGACAACCTCGTGACCCCACTCAAGAATGGTGTTGTCTACTGTGAATTGGGGAGATGGTCAATTTTCCTTACATATTAGCAGCAGCTCTAACCATCTTATCATATCATCTTTTCTGGTGGCAGTAGTTGGACAGTGGCTCCCCTCCATAAGCTGGCTGTGATATGGGGCGTTGTCGATGACGAGTACTGATGGTTCACCCAATGAAGGCAGCAATTTCGTCGCCAGCCATCGGTGAAAGAGTTGAGCATTCATTTCGCCGTGGTAGTCCCCACTGGTGTTCCTAGCGGTGTAACAAAGGAAAGAATTTTCAACAAACCCCTTGATGGTACCAGCTGCTATCACGACGAAACGTTCGCCATCTCCTGGTGGAACCTGATGGCTATATGTGGCACTTGTGGATGGTTGAGTGGTGTCCACCCACTCATTGCTGTGGCTCATCCTCGTAGTAAACCATGTCTCATCGACATACACAACCTCCCTTCCCTCTTCGCAGAACTGCTTGAGAGCCCCGAGAGCACGGATCCTTCGGCAGACAATATCTAAGGACTCCTTTCTAGCATACATTTTCCGCTGTGTGGTCTTATGGCGGACTCCCATCACGTGGAGTACTGACCATAAAGATGTGTCTGATGTTCCCTCTGGTATTACTCCTCCCATCTTTAGGTCTGCTGTAAGAGTAGCAAGTGTGAAACTCTCCTTGGCTGCAAACTTCTTGTGTAAACTACGGCGAATAGCACCGATGGTAAACTCGTCGAATACATTCATTGCTGGAAATGATGGCACGGGATCTGATGAAGGTATTGGAAATGGCGGTGGAGTTGGTGATGGCGGTAGAGTTGGATGTCCTGTATTTGGTCGTGACCTTGTGCTGCTCTAGACCATCAAACGAACGACATTCGCTGTCATATCCAGTACATCAGCAACGCGGTCGTGGGGTCTGTACGAGTAGTGAGCAATCATATTTATCTTGGGATATGAATTATATATATATTATATAAGGTATATAATATATATATAAAACAAGGCACAAAATGAAAAGATTAATTTCATTCTTTTAACGTAATGTTCAAGTACATTATCACAATGCGAAATGTTACTTGCCTATTTATCCTGATCCTCAAACGATTGTGGTCGCGTTCACTCTTATGTAAGGTGAAGAGTCGCAACACGAAGGCATTACGACAGCCTCGTGGGCAATGGTGCACTATGTTGGTCATTCTTGGCAAAGTCAGTACCTCTGTAGCAAAACAACACGTGTATGCAATGTGCATCAGGCCACTATCGCACAAAACTCCCACTAACATTCAACCATACAGGCCAGTTAATGCTCAGGTGGCAGCAGTACAGTTTCCTATTAATTGCATTAGGGTCGAATATAAATTCTTTCCTACACAAGCACGCTTCATTTCAGTACATGTTTTACATTATTTAGTCGTCTATGATTAAGGTGTGTGGCAAGAGTACACGTCACGGCCATACGTCATGGTATTCACACCTCAGCCCGCTCCGAGTGGGTCAGTTGCCATTTGCTTTTTTGATGACTCTCCTTCCGACTAGATTTTGATGGCATATCTCTAAGACAACTACCCTAATGAGGCGGAGTAGATACTTGGTTATATTTTTCCCATTTAGGGGGGTGTCTGAAACACAGTATGTTACAATGCCAAGTCAATCAGTAACCTAGTTCAGACGCTATTACAAAAAAACTATATGTCACGGACCTTGAAATACATAGGGTAGTCGTATCAGATCACCCACACACACATACATATATGCACATACATATATATACATACATACACATACATACATATACATATTTACACACACATACATACATACACACACATACACATACATACACACACATACACATAAATGCACACATACATACACACACACATACACACACACATACATACACATATATACACACATACACATACACACACATACATATACACACACACACACACACACATGTACCCGTGGTGTCGTCCACTTCTGCCTTTGGCGTACATGCCTGTGGAAATACCTGCCGGACTCTCACTTACCGATACTTTGATGGGCTGGTGTAACTTTCCACCCGTTGTCACTTACATAAGAGGGGCTGATATCAAACTTATCATCCGTTGTCTGCCTGGGGAACTAAGGGGAATTACTCAAAGGTTGGTCCTGGAGTGGCGGCGTCTACGTCGTGGGACCACCCCCCAAGGTTACCAAGGAAGGCAGCTATGGGGGCCAAACCGTCACAAAATACCCCGCCCCCCACCAGGGGGCGCGAGTCCCTTGGAACGGCTTCGGTCACCCGGGCAATACCACACACTCACACAACACACACAGCTACACATTTTTTCTTCACCAAGGAATAATTCTCCGGCTGTCATTTCTCGGCTTCTCCTTCTAGCCGGAGACATTGAAAGCAACCCTGGACCCACAAACAAATACACATGTCCGACATGCTCTAAGCCCATCACATCAAGTAGGCAGACAAAGGGTTCAGTTCAGTGCAACTCCTGTAAGAACTGGACCCACTTATCATGTACACTCGCGGTCAGAAGTTGTGTCCTGATCCCTTGGCACGATGAATCGTAACTAACCGAGCTTTGATGATTCGAACAACTGTGTGTTGTAGGGAGACGCACCCCTGTTCGAACCTTCAAAGCTAGGCTGTTTGGGATTCATCTTGCCAGGGGACCGGGACACAACTTCTGACCGCGAGTGTACAACATTAGCATCCATGAAACACTACACAGACACATGGACCTGTTCCACATGTCCCTCACCTTTTCCAACATCACAACCTCCACCACCCTCTCCATCACACCCACCTCCATCACCCTTACCATCACTCTCACCTCCATCACCCTTGCTTCCAACACCAACAATACCTCCACCTCCATCACCCCCACAGTCTCCTCAACCTCCGTGCAGCAGCACCTAACACACACCGCACACACAACATTTACATAATTCAACTAAACATAGTTGGCATAAACACCAAAACAAATCAAGAACTCACACACTTCATCATACAACAAAATAATACACATTTCCATCTTACTAGAAACAAAATTACGCAACTCAAACAAAACACCTACATTCAACAATTTCACCACCATCAGACAGGACCGGGCCAACGGCAATGGTGGTGGACTCATCACCCTGGTACATAAATCCTTAAACTATATAGAAACCAGTGTGGAGCTCAAATCCCTCCTCCCTCACCACGACACCACCACAGAAATTCAAGCAATTAAAGTCTGCACTGGGAAATCATCAAACATCACAATAGTAAATTTATACATCCCCCCTCAAACCAGCCCAACAGTTTCCCAAAACTTCTCCCCCCAGCTCCAACAGATCACCAACCAACATGACCTCATCCTGGGTGGTGATTTCAACGCCAAGACGTCGGCCTGGTATGTCAACAACCCAGACACAGACAGAGGGCTTGAAATCCTTGCACAAACCGACAGCCTCATTTCATTAAACAACCCACAACAACAAACTCATATCTCTCACCAAGCCCTCTTCCAACAATCCTCTCTCGATATATCCTTCTGCTCTCCCAACCTCGCCCCCAGAACATCATGGAGGCTGGTCAGAACCCTCGGCTCTGACCACCTTCCAATCATAATCACTACAAAAACATGAATCACCCCAGTTGGCCACATACACACATAAACAAACTACAAAAGTGCCACCTGGGAAGCCTGCACTACTGAAATAGAACAACACTTTGAAACACTGAACAGTACACCCAACACAAACATCAACACAGCTGATAAAAAATTCAATACAATTATACAAAACGCAGACAAACAGCACATCCCTAGAGGTAAGAGAAGAAAACACAACCCCAACTTTACAACAGAAATTCAAGACCTCATCAGACAACGAGACACACTTAAACACATATTCCCAATTCCTCTTACACAACACACTGTAAACCAAATACAAGCACTAAATACACAAATAAACAACAAAATTAAAGAACAAAAAACACTAAACTGGTAAAGTGTTGTCAATACACTTGACCACAAAACCAACACCAGCAAACTCTACAAAACACTAAACAGCATCACACTGCCCAACAGCAACACTACACAATCACACGCAGCCATCACAATTACCGACACTATACCCTCTAACAAACAACAAGCAAACACACTCATCCAGCATTATTCTCACGTCAGCCACCTTCACCCTCACCCTGAAGACCGACAAATCATTAGACGTAAGAGACATTTCCCCACTGACCCAGACTATGCACCATTCACAAATCATCAGACGAATACATCATCCACAACCTAAAACACTCACCTGCCTGTGGCCCTGAAAACATCAGTAACATACACCTTAAACACCTTGCAAGACCACAAGGCATACAAGCACTCACTAACATGGCAAACTACAGCTACTCACACAACACATTACCCAACATCTGGAAACACGGAAACATCATCACTATCTCCAAACCCAACAAAGATCCCACACTACCCTCATCACACCGTCCCATCACCCTTCTTTGTATCCCCTCCAAAGTTACTGAGCGCCTCATTATTAGACTAATCACACCACACATCCCCCTTGCATCTTCACAACATGGCTTCAGACCACTACACTCAACAAACACTCTTCTTACAGACCTCACACAGAGAATGTTCGATGGCATCAACTCAGATAGACCCCCACACAGAACACTCTTAGATACACTAGACATTAGTAAAGCATTTGATGTCATCCCCCGCCACAACCTCACAAACAAAATATACAACACAAACATGCACAATAATACAAAAATATGGCTGGCCAGCTTTCTGGGAGGAAGAGTAGCCAATGTTACATTTGCTGGTCAGTCATCTAACATTAAAAGTTCCACCAATGGTGTCCCCCAAGGCTCTGCACTGTCACCCAGCCTTTTCAACCTATACATGCACGACCTACCAACACCCCAGGCACCACAAATACACATAGCCTCCTACTCAGAAAACATAACACTCACATGTACACACAGAAATGCAGACACAGCCAACCACATCCTCCAACCCTACCTCAACACACTTAATGCCTGGTTCACCACAAACAGACTTAAAATAGCACCCACCAAGTCAACTGCCACCCGTCTCACCAACTGGAACGCAGTACACCGCTACACACCACTCCTCACCATAAACAACACACCAATACCACAAACACACACACAAAATACTTGGCATACCATACAATACATCCAAGACATTCAAACAACATATCACAGCCATCAAAAATAAATGCATGCAATGAATTCAAGCCCTCAGATCACTTGCCAGCACAACATTTAGACACAACAAATAATCCACAATCACAGTATACAAACAATACATTCGATCAGTGATGGATTATGCAAGTCCTGCCTGGGCCTCAAACCTTGCTGAGACTCATCACAACACCCTTGAAACCATACAGAACAGGGGTGGGATCTTCACAGCTTCGTAACCGCAGTTATGATTCTCGTAGCGCCTAAAGTTATCGTAAGTTGTTCATAACCGCTAAGATCGTATCTTCAAAGCTTCGTAAGGGAGTTTCCGTCCGCCATTATGCGCCATATTTGTTCGTAGCGCTACGAAAACGGAAAATCACTCTTAAGGCTGATAGCAGGGTCGCGTAGTTGAGAAACAACCCGTAAATAGTGTGATTTGAGTTTATTTATACTTGGCGCGGCCGACACAGGCAATATAATGGTTGTTGTTGTTGTCACTTATCGGTAAACATAAACAAGAGGAGATTCAGCAGCTTATGAGAATGGAGCTGCAAGTGTCAATTTAAACTGATACACTGTGAAATAGAAAGTTACAAATATTTTTTGGAGTGTTTAAGAATCATAGGATATAATGGTGACTTACTAATTGCAGGAAAGTGGCTTCCAGTTACCTGCAAACAAAGCTGAAATTCTTTATTGCATAGTTAGACCTAATTTAATCCATGTAATATGAGTCTTTAATCCATAGTCCTTTGCATGAAGTAGATATTCTTAAGGTTGATAAACTTTCTTTATGATTTATTGACTTTCTAATGAAAATATTACAAGCACATTAATGTGATGTGTGAGCTGGTAACATTTAAATAACCGGAATTATATACCTACTGATATATACTGGAGATGTGTAAAAGGTTGACCATATTCCCGAATCTAAAGGCAAAATTATGTCTCAAAATTAACTATTGCAAATATTATCATGTTGTAAGTCTCAATAACATGTACCGTACATGAACCTTTCTTACCAATTTAATTAACTTTATTGAACAGTATAATTTAATACATAATTTTCACCTGTTTTCATATTACATAAGACTTGTATTTTTCTAAAATAAATGCTTTTCAATAGCATATAACAAATATGTGACTGGTATTGGTTTTTCTTAATGTTTTAATTATAAAGACTATAAAAACCATACATTTTATTTACATATGACACCTGTAAAGTTTACAGAAATCCATGATACCTCCCTTGCTATTTGTACTATTAATTTCATGCATTATCACAGTTCATTACATTATATTTACATGAGTAAAAACCTGCAAATTTATGATATTGGAAAGCTGTTTGAACTCATGAAAACAAACAACACCAATTCCGTAATGACTACGGTACTTGTTTGGCACTCTTCACATTGCTTGGATATATCACAGATATGGCAGAGAAATTATCAAAATACAAGATTAAAGCCACAGTACGGCATAAGTATATCCTTATAGTTAAAAATCTCCGAACCTTGATAGTTAAATGAAACTAAGACATTAATAATGATTCAAGTACTCTTACCTTCATTAATATTATTAGCCAAAGATAAGAATGCATGAAAAAATAGTTGAATTTACTGAAAGAATAACAAATCTAACATGAAATGTGAATGTTAAAAGCTATATTTGAAAGACAAAATATATAATGAAAATAAATAACATAATTTCTTTAAAAACATAAGCAGAAGTTAACAATACTTTAGATTGAAACCTACACACAAACCACACAATAGGCGAGCCCACACTTTGAGTGATGTTGCCAGATGGTGGTCTATTTTTTATCTGCGACATTTTAAGTGCTGGACATGGGTAACTCAGTTAAATTTCATACCTTATTTTACACTAGAAAATTAGCGTTCTAGTTCACGACCTTTTACTTAGATGTATAAAAAAATACATACTTTTGTGTTTTCGCATAATATATGCTGAATATACTATATTTTTCATATAAATTAGTAAATAGTAAAAGTCGAAATGTGTGCATTATGCGGCTTTCATGAACTGCATGAGTATAACAGCCTACAAATATTAACAATTGTATTTAGCATGACCCATACCATGAAGCGGAAAATGTTGAAATGCCATATGTTCACATTTATTAGCATTAGAAATATGCATACCTTGCGCTGCCAGACGCATGAAGAAGTGAAAGCAAGCTAACTGAATGTGTGGATACTGCGGGGATCGCACTGGTTGCTGCAGCAGCAGAGAACGTATCGTACGGAGACACCAATATATTATTATCAACATCTTATTGTGATTTAGTACTGTTAATATCATTGACGACGTAAAATGTAAAATATAATTATAAAAGGCCTGTATAAGTTTGTATATCATTCTAATTTTGTTATATTTGCGTATAAGCGGACTAAAAAGCCTCTTCTGAAATAATAGGATATATATTTTTATTCATGGCTGTATTCGTATGAAAATAAGTCCAAGATAAGTTAAAAATATGTAAAAAATATTGAATAAGTTATAATAAGTCGTTCCACAATAGGAAGCCCAATATAACTTTGCCCGACATAGGACATATTTTCCAGCCTAGAAATCGCCATCAAAATGCCGTTTGGCAACTCGCTTTAAAGTGTGGGCTCGCCTATTAAAACCATACTTGCACACTAATAACTCTGTCACAAAATATAACACAACTTAAACCACACTAATCATTAAAAAAAACACACACTCACTGTATGTTGTGGTTCACTGGACCATGGTGGCTAGGCCTCTACGTTTCCTTAACAGTATGGTGGGTGAAGGAAACGCGTTGTCACTTGGAATGTAGGTTCTTAATATTAATATGGAGCACAAGTACACAGTGGGCCTTGAGTAGGTTATGTTCCTTGCTCAAAACTGGCTAGTGCGAGCAAGCGAGCGCTGGGTGGCTCTCATGTGCTCCCATCATGCATCATAATCTAGGCATGAAGTGTTAGATGCGTCTGCTTTGAATAATACTGATTATACACAAAGGAATATCTCAATGGCATAGAAATAAGTAAATGGTAATGGTACATACATGTATATATAAATAATGGTAATATGGTAAATCAGTCCATGCAGTTGTATATGAGTTTGTACACAATATACCTACACCTCCCTCCCCCCTCACGCTCGTAGTTTACTCTCGAGCGGATGCTTCCTTGAGTTTACTGATTCTTTTGTGAGCGGCGTGGGGCAGGTGGAGGGGCAACAGCTGAGGACACTATTTCCGGGTCCGTACAAGGGGCCACAGGGACATGGGGGAGGGTGTCTTTACCAGGGGAATTGACTGGGCGGAAAAAGTGGCGATTCCGCCAGCATACACGACGACTGGGGAGACGAACCTCGTATTTCCTTGACGTGCCGGAGCTCATAATAACCCCAACCTTGTCCCAGTGGTGAGATGCCGGGTCTTGGATATGGACTGTTTGCCCGACACTCAACCTGGGAAGGGGGCGTGTGTGCTGGTCATAGGCGACCTGTGCCTGCTCAGCACGAGTGGCTGCCCGGCGGTCGTAGTCCTCTTGTTTAGTTTGTCATTCCTCTGTGAATGATTGTGGGTGAGCAGGGACACAAGATCTCAGGGGGTGACCATAGAGTATCTGCGCTGGCGAACGGCCTGAGGAAGTCGGGGTGTTACGTAGCTCCAAAAGGCCCCGAGCAAATTCCTCACAGTCTGTGTTGCCTGAGGGAGCAGTCTTGAGGATGAGATACTTGACGCTCTTCACCGCTGACTCGGCATGACCATTTGCCTGTGGGTAGTGTGGAGAAGTTACTAGGTGATGAACTCCCCACCGTTGCATGAAGTTGCTGAATTCGGCGCTGGTGAACTGTGGTCCTCCATCCGTCCGCAGGCGGAGAGGTTCACCAACGTCCCTGAAATATCGACAGAACATCTTGATGGTATTAGAGGCTGTAGTGTCACCTTGGCTCGGAATAACAACAGGCCAGCCTGAGAGTCGGTCTGCAATCACGAGGAAGGTCTTCCCCGCAACACTGAAGAAATCTGCTGACACAGACTCAAAGGGCCAGGTGGGCTTGTCGTCATTCATCATGGATTCCCTCTGTTGGCTTGGCTGGAGTGTTTGGCAGGCTTCACAAGTGTGGACTGTGTTTGATATGTCTGAATTAATGTCTGGCCAGAATACAGCTTGCCTTGCCCATCGCTTCGTTGCTTCCACGCCCCTGTGGCTATCATGCAGGCGAGCTAGGGTGCTTCATTGAAGGGCTTGAGGAACTACAATTCTTGCTCCGTACAGTACCAACTCGCCTTCTGTTGAGAGGTCATTTCTGAGTTTCCAGTAGGGAAGCAAGGAATTGTGTAAACCATAGCGGTTGGTTGGGAAGCCTGAGATAATGCAGTCTCGTAGATGGATGTACCCTGAGTCCTGTCTTGCTGCGTCTCGTAGCTCCTGGAGAACTCGGTCAGTATGCTGTGGAGGATCTTCGTCGGAATTAGTGTTCACAGTCATGACTGCTCTAAGGTGCGTAGAACTGGTGGCACATAGCGAGTCGTCCTCTGTTGTTGGCTGGCTGACAGGTGCCCTGGAGAGTGCATCTGGGATCTTGAGCATCTTGCCTGCACACCAGGTGGCTGTGAATATATAGGGCGAAGTCTTCTTCAGTCGCTGGAGTCGTGGGTTCTCAAGCGCATCAAGGGAGTAATGGTTCAATATTGGTATAAGTGGTCGATGATCCGTTGTCACAGTAAAGTGTTGAAATCCTTGAAGATACAGCTTGCACTTCGACAATGCCCAAACAACTGCTAACATCTCCAGCTCAATCGTGGCATAACGGGTTTCAGTGTCCGTCAAGAAGCGTGATCCACATTGCACTAGCCGCAGGTGGCCATTACCTTGGTCCTGCAGAAGTGCGTATCCCATGCCATTGAGTCTGGAAGCATCTGTTTGTAGGTACGTCGGTAGACTGTTGTCGAAGGGGGCAAGAACTGGTGGGCTGGTTAGGGCAGACTTCACTCGTCTGAAAGCCTTGTCGTGGTCTGGTGTCTACACGAATGTTCTCTTCGGACTCATCAGGGGGCGTAGTGGCTGTGCAGCATTGGCGATGTCAGGAGTAAATTCAGACAGCTGGTTGACCAAACCCATGAAGGAGAGAAGGTCAGTCAAGTTGGCAGGAGTCAGAAAGTCTCTGATGGCTGCTGTCTTGGTAACAGAATGTGACTGACGGTGCTGCGACAACAAACTTTTCCTTGTTCAGGGTGATTCCATGCTTGCGGCATCTGACCAGCATCACGTGGATCCGGTCGAGGTGTGCCTTGTAATCCTCGTCGAACAAGAGTATGTCGTCAACCACTTTGATACACCTTTGCACGCCTTGGAGAGCCATGTCACCCCATAGACAGAAGGCGTCTCCGGTAGCTGAGAATCCCATTGGACCTCTACAATGCTTGAATCGTCCATTTGGCGTGATAAAAGTGGTAAGGTGTTGATCTTCCACCAGCTCCATTTGCCAATATCCGCTGTGGTGAAGTAGCGTGCTTTGGAGTCGACACTGCGTACTGCTGTGAATGGTGTGGGTACTGGGTGGGCTGGGCGGGATACCTGCTTGTTTAATTTAGAGAGATCGACAGTGATGCGTACCCCATTGTGTTTGGCAACGATGACAAGAGGATGGCACCACTCTGATGGGTCGTCTCCCACTGGCTTGATAATTCCCTGCTGTACAATCGAATCCAGTTCCTTCTTGACTTGGTCTCTAAATGCGAATGGGATCTGTCGTGGTGTGCAGATTGCATGTGGTACTGCACCTTCCTTAAGGTGAATCTTCATTGGTTGACCGGTCATGGGTTGGAGGGGCACCGACTTGAGGTGTTCTTTGGAGACAAGCACATCACTAAATTCTTTCATAAAGTGTTCCTTAGCAACTGCAGGCGATATGGTGGACGATAGGGTGTTCACGTGCTTGACCTCAAGTATAGGCTTTGGAAAATCTTGTGAGATAATGGCCAATTTCTTACAGTGGGCGTAGGAAAGCAGGAGAGTCTGTACACCCATATGGACTTGGATTGTTGCCTTACACGTCTTCTCTCCAAGAGTGAGGGCGACCTTAAGAGTACCCAAGGCAGGAGACATCTCTGATCCATCAGCCTTTCTTGTCATGGTTAGGTGTGGTGGCTTGAGATTCTCCCTGGGGATACCTAAGTCCTGAAAATGTTGTTGGCCTATTACAGTAACATCAGCACCTGTATCTGGTAGCATGTGAAGCTTCGAAGATGTGCCACCACAAGATACAGTAATGCATATGGGTTCTGGAATGTTGGAGGTAGTGGTAGAGTCAACATGTTGGCAACTGTTGCTCTTGGTGTCCCGGGGTTTGTTGTAGGTTTCAAAATTACCTGAGGATCCACCTGTCTTACTTGGTGGTCCACCTCCTTTGATCTTCCTCTGGTTGGTCCTGCAATGCTTGTCAAAGTGGCCCATATGGGTACAAATACGGCACTGGACTTTGGATGCAGGACACTTGGGGGTTAGTGATCGATGACCCAGTCGACCACAACCGTTACAAGTGCTCTTGAAAGCAGGGCACTGTCTTGGCTCATGGTGGCGGGCACAACTGTGGCATGCTGCTGCTGGCAGTGCTGGTGACTCCTTATTGGGTGGGTCCTTGATGTGGCCCTGGTTCTTCTTCTTTTGGTTCTTGTATGTTGACACTGCCTGAACATGTTGGTTGGGTGCACTGATGGCTGTAGTTGTTCGCCTGGCTGCTTCATGAGCGTGGCATGCAGTCACGACATCATTGAGTGACGAGGATGGATCCATGGAGATGAGTTTCTGCACCAGTTCTGCATCTCTGATGCCCATGAGGATGATCATCTTAAGTTGTGTCTCCTGGCAAGTTCTGGGATCTCCTGGACATACAGTCACCTCTTCTGCTATGCGTTTAAGTTTGATGTGAGAGTCAGTAAAACTTTCCCCCTCTAACTGCTTGCAGCTAAGGAGTTCTCTCCTTCGTAGTGCCTCATTCCTCAGGCTCTTGAAGTGGTTCTGCAGTACATCCAATACCTCATTGACTGTCTTTTCTGTGGAAGGTGGAATCTGCAGGGTATGTTCCAAGATGCGCTGCAACTCCAGAGTGGGACAGATTCTGAGTTGTATCAGCTGCTTTGTCCTGGGGAGATTGGGCAAATCTACCATTATGGAGTAGTCATCCCAACGTCGTCTCCCTTCCCTAAACATCTGGAATATTGCATCCGGTTGTAGTGGAGGTGGGGTGTGGGCTGCTGCTTTCTGTGGCGTTATGGGATTGACCGTGGAGTCCGCTACTTGTGTGGAGTGAGTTGAAGCCTCTAAAGGTAACCTAGAAGATGCGAGAGCTTGCAGCAGGGCCTGGAATCTCTGAGAGTCTTCCTGTCTTCTTGACTCCTCTGCTTCTCTCCTCTCTTGGTCTTCTCTTCTTCGTCTGTCTTCTTCCTGTCGTCTCTGTTGTTCACGACGCTCCTCCAGCTGTCTCCATTCCTGTTCACGCCTGTAATCTACCTCTCTCCTCTCTTGTTCCTCTTGTCTCCTCCTCTCCTGTTCCTCTCTCCTCCTCTTCTCCTCTTCATATTTCCTCTCCTGTTCACGCCTCTCCTCATCATGGTGTCTTGTGTCTTCCAAATACTTGACGAGTTGAAGTAAATTTGGAGCTGATTGTGTTGGAGAGTGTGTACGTCCTGGAGGTGGTGTGGCAGGTGGAGGTGAACGTTGTGTAGGGAAGACTGAAGGTAAGTCTCCTTGTTCTGACATTGTGAAGTGAATATGTACCACAATAACTCACAAAATATATTTCCACTGGAGTGAGGCTCTCGTGTGTCTCTCCGTGTGCAGTGGTGGAGGCTAGCGAGTGTGTGTGTGCGGTGTGGTGGTAGGTAGGTACGTGACTCGGTGTGGCTGGTGGCGTGCACCGAGTCCAGTGCCTGCGGCAACAGGCCAACAGCATAGCAGTGACAGCACTCCACCCGGACCACCCCTCACTCCCTCAGTTACCCATAGCGTGTGGCATGAGGAGGGTGTACGCTCTGCTCGCTCCTGGTTGCCTCACCTAGTCAGTCACGTAGGCCTGTGATTGCCCCAATGTACAGTCACGAGCATAAGTTTCTTTACCCCCCTGGCGAAAGTTAGGTCGAAGTCGTCGTTGGATATGGACTGGATGAACAAAAATGAACCAGTTCATAATGTTCGGATGATGCTTCATGTCACTAGAAGTGTTCACTTGAGTACAACAAATTTTACACCGTCATGAGATACTGACCCCCAGTGTTCGTTTGCCTGGCCCTTCTCCAACCACAACTTCGACCTCATTCTCGCCATGGGGGTAAAGAAACTTATGCTCGTGACTGTACATGAATAAATAAATCACACATAAAATAGTGTCACTGAGCACTGTTACACTGTCCAGGGGTGGTGGAATGGAGGTAGAGTTGAGGAGGTGGTGGTGAGGTAGTGGTGTAATGGCCGCTATAAGGCTGGTGTCCTGTACTCCAATTAATTAATTAATCACTAAGCCATGTATGTTGTGGTTCACGTTTCCTTAACAGTATGGTGGGTGAAGGAAACGCATTGTCACTTGGAATGTAGGTTCTTAATATTAATATGGAGCACAAGTACACAGCTGGCCTTGAGTAGGTTAGGTTCCTACATGGAGGTATAATATAAAGGAGGCGGTATGACGTCACAAAAGTGAAGCTAACTCGCTATTGGTCGGCTGTTTCCCCTACCCCCCATTGACTCTAAACAAACCTCAGCTGATCACGTCGGACCATCAACTTCACCAACATTCTTTGCCATTTTTTTAATAATGCATATGGGTGTACCCAGAGAGACAGGAGTCTTTCTACTACTTTTCATAGGTATGTTAAGAAAGTCATACAGAAAAAATATACTACAGAAATGGTCAAATCAACGAAGTGAAATTCATCACCTGCCTCGCACACCGTGACACGTACCCTAGTCCTGTAGAATATTGATACTGTACACACAAAAACTGCAAAGCCAAGGCTGTTATAGTGTTGTGATATTAACTGTTAATGAATAATAGGTCTAAGTTATAGTTCCGTAGTCTAAGTTAAGCCAATGTGCCAAAAGAGTTTTTATAATTGTGAAATTACGGCCTGGGACTGATGAGTAAAATTAATGTTTTCTGTGTGAATCAGAGTGAACTGGAACTGAGTAAGTGATGACACACTTTATGCAGTAACATCCAGCCATCATGGTAAGATTCCATGTGGCTTAGTGGTAAAATGTGTTTGATACAAGACAACACACCTGAGTGTGAACTCTATTACATGACAGTTCTGGGTGTTACACTACACATCTCTTCACCATAATATACACATCTTCACTACACATCACATATCTCCAGTACCCTATGCACATCTTCACTACACTATAAACATCTTCACTACACACATATCTCCATTAGCTTATACACATCATCACAACACACCACACCTTCACTACACATCACACATCTTCACTACACTATACACATCATCACAACACACCACACCTTCACTACACTATGTAAATCTTCACTACCCTATACATATCTTCAATACATTATACACATCTTCACTACACTATGTAGGCTACATTTTCACTGCACATCACACATCTTCACAGCACACCACACATCTTCACTACACTATACACATCTTCACTTCACTATACACATCTTACTGTATATAATCATATTTATATACTGTACTTAAAGAATGACATAAGGCCTTCCAGAGTCTCATACTAGAACTCTTTATATAATTAATTTTATTTGCATTTGTACAGTTGCCCACACATGAAGCTGGTATGGCACGTTACTTGTCAGGTGGCAACAACGAAAGGAAAGTGAAAAAAAATGTAGTTTGTTAACAGGCAGACAGTAAAATATTATTACTATCTGCTTGTCAACAAACTATAACTTTTGCTCACTTTCCTTCCTGTTGTAGGTATCTCGCAAGTAGCGATGCATACCAGATTCATGTGTGGGCAACTGTACTTGTTCTTATTTCTCTGTAACCTTATAATACTGTCTGTGGGTTGGTGTGTAAGCTATGACCTTCTCTTATACTATACTTTTCATAAAATCAACTATTAATTCATTCATTCATTCATTCTTTCATTCATACTCCTCCTAGGAAAAGTTTGCGAGAAGAGGTAATACTCTAGGGAACAGCGGTATTTAAAGGGTTTAAGTACTTTTGATAATATACAGAATTAGATAAGTTTATGCAGTTATATATGGAACAAATTCAAGTCTCTTTCTGGCTCTTATTATAGTTAATATGAGAAAATAAGAGCATAATTATAATGGGTTTCAAGCGGCCGGGGCAATGTTTTGAGTAGGGTAATATGCTCCGCCCCTGGCTTCACTTTGGGTGTACAGGACGAGCGGCTCATGCCGCCTCCTCTATATTATACCTCCATGGGTTCCTAGCTCAAAACTGGCTAGTGCGAGCAAGCGAGCGCTAGGTGGCTCTCATGTGCTCCCATCATGCATCATAATCTAGGCATGAAGTGTTAGATGCGTCTGCTTTGAATAATACTGATTATACACAAAGGAATATCTCAATGGCTTAGAAATAAGTAAATGGTAATGGTACATACATGTATATATAAATAATGGTAATATGGTAAATCAGTCCATGCAGTTGTATATGAGTTCGTACACGATATACCTACACTCACAACAAAACACACGTGAAAACAAATCACCTTTTCTCGATAGCCTTTTTAAAGTTCACCAAAGTTTCTGATTTTTTGGCTATATTTTC
Organism: Petrolisthes cinctipes; assembly: GCA_033782935.1. Taxonomy (NCBI): domain Eukaryota; kingdom Metazoa; phylum Arthropoda; class Malacostraca; order Decapoda; family Porcellanidae; genus Petrolisthes; species Petrolisthes cinctipes. The sequence continues at coordinate 240,376 of JAWQEG010005223.1, forward strand.
TGCAAGATCCAACAAAATATCCCTTATAGTCTTATGGACAACTAGTATATCTGGAGCTAGCGTAGCTTCCAGATGAGCTGTCACACCTCTAGCTGTCCTACTTGAGGCTACAGAGCGGTGGTATGAATGCTCCTCACTTGGTGGAGGTTCTACCAGGTTCGGCAAGCTATCGCCAGTCAAAACCTCACACCGGGCTCACAATCTAACACTGTAACTGGTCCGAAGTCCTGCCAACTTGGCCCAGGTCTAGGTGAAGGGGTCCTTGATGGCAGTCCTGGGTCATCCACATCACCTTCATCCAAGTGTTCTTCAGCAGCTGAGAAATGATGAAAATTAGAAACTTTCATATAATTTTAAGGAAATATTAAGGATTATCGTTATGAATTAAATTTGTAAAGAAATACTTAAAGAAAGCAGTATATAATTAGTCATACATATAAGTACAGCAGCAGTACTGCAATTTTTACTTGGTTAAAGTACTCGTATGATAAATATGGAATCCAACAAAGCATCACAAATTTAGTTTTGATTAACATGGCTCCAATTTTTACGACTATATGAACTGCTAACAGGAGTTATTTATATGATACACAAAATGTGAAAAATCACTATATACTTGATTCTTGTATATTGGGTAATCACAGTACATGTACCGTAATTACTGAAGGTATGGATATATGAGAACATCTTGTATATTTGTTCCTGGGCCTAAGGCCTTATGATTTGAACTGTTTAACATTGAATGAAATTGAGAGGTAATGCTGCTCAAAATGTATGTTTTATATATATAAACTCTCAATGTAATTACTTCACTAGTGCCAATGAGGGAAGATTTCCATATTACTTCCCTAGCTGAACAGCAGGATAATTTTTACTGTTATATACAGTACATACCGTACTGCCTGGGTCTTGGAGTCCACTGGAATATCCGACACTTGCACTTCTTTAATGACTTGAGCCATAGCCTCTTCTATGTGGGCTAATGCCTTTGTGTCACTAGTGTCACCACCTGAAATAACTAAAAATGGTACATAATTCAATAACAAAGCAGAACCAAGCAGAATAAATTACAATGCCTGGTTATCGTATTAAAATGGTACTGTATCTAAATCAAGCAATGGACACTCCCCCCATCCTTCAACCCATGTGTGCCCATGCCAACAGCCGAAGCCACAATATAAATAATGCTTATATAATTTATTTCCTTAATCTGTCTTTCAATAAAAAAAATTGAAGTATAAGTTATTATATTGCACTTGCCAGATTTCACTACATATGGTATATTTCTGCCTGTTACTTGGTAATGGCAGTCAACGGTACAGATTTTGAGATTATCATAGAAACTACTGTAGGTGTAAAGGAAATAAAACAGTGACAGTAGAAGTTAAAAGAATATAATGTCCTCCCAGTCAATGTCTTTGATTTATTTTCATGACAACCAGCTATCAGTAAACTTTTTGTATCATGCTGTTCTTGATTTACAGTACGTACCTAACCTATCTTAAACTAAACTAGCCAAACCTAACCTAACCTAATTTATATACAATATCATACAAGTGATTGGCGTGATATTAAAAATATGCCGGGCAGCTGCCTTAGCTCCACTGTTGTGTTAAATGTGTACTAACACAGTATAATAATTTCCTTCCCTGTATTTTGCTGTTCCTGTCTGATGTAACTTGGTGACTGTGTCATCTCTATCAGCTGGTGGTGTTGACATCTGAGACAATGTTTATTTGTTCACATTGTGATACTACGTTACGATTGGCTTACAGTACCAAGGGCATTTTGTTTCCTTCATTGTGATTGATTGAGAGCCAGTCAGCTGGGTGGCGGGATGAACAAAACACACGGAACGGAACGGGCAGCGACGCTCGCTACGAAGCTATCATCGTGAGCTACGAAAAAGGTTACAAAGCTTTGGAGATAGCAACTTATGATCTTCGTAAGCCACGATCAAATATGGCGGCTACGAGAGAGTAAAGGTGATCATAGCGCCAGCAACTTACGAAGTTTTGAAGATCCCACTCCAGGAGTATAGGGGAGTGTGTCACCCAATCAGAAGAGAGCTTACCATTGACGTCTACACCCCAGTAGAACACAAGTTTTGGACTGACTTTATTATTATTAGTGTTATTATTATTATTATTATTATTATTATTATTATTATTATTGTGTGTGTTATCACATAATTAGTGTTCTGATGATGATATTCTTATTATTATTATGTGTGCAATTCAACAAGTTAAGTTATTCTGTCAAAATTTTTGAAACAATACAACCATCAATGTAAACATAGGAGATCTAATGACATTAATAATATTATAATTATATTTATTGAATAACAAGATAACTACAAGATATAAGTAATGAAAATTAACTACTTAATGTGAAATTCTCTTGTTGGTGAATTGGAAGGGCTTTGATTCCTCCAAACAGATCCCCTATTAATACCACTGAGGGCATCTGTTTCCTGGCATAGTTTGGAGGAATCACAGACCTTCCAGTTCATCAACAAAATAATATCCCTTTAAATGGTCCAGGATCCCACCTAATTTAATTAATTAAGGGTATAGTACAGTGTTGGTAACTCTGGAGCAACCAATTCCTACAAACTATTCCATGCAACAGGCCACTATTATTATTGTTAATCTGGTGCTGTTTCCTGACATACTTTGGAGGAATCAAAACACACCAATGTACAGTTGAGCAAGTAGAAAGTGCAAACAAAATATGGCTGTATATGGCAACATCTGGCAGTTCATTTTAGTAAGCTCTCGGTTCTTTATGAACGAATCACTGGGAACCCAGAACCAATGTAAGGTGGAACGTAAGTGGCTGAATTTTGAGTGGTGGTAAAGATGTTGCCATATACAGCCAGATTTTTCCTGCAATTTCTACTTGTTCAACTGTACCACAAGTATATAACCCTCTTAATGATTCATACAAACTATTCCATGCAACAAGCCATTATATATATATATATATATATATATATATATATATATATATATATATATATATATATATATATATATATATATATATATATATATATATATATATATATATATATATATATATATATATATATATATATTCTTACGGCCTTGTGTCTCTTCGAATCGTCAACCATCTCAATGACCATTCTTTTAATAACTACCATTCGAGCAGCCTCAAGTTTCTATTTCAAACACACTGTATCAACTCAAGTTTCACCTCCATCAGCAACGAAGACTATACGAGCCTACGTGTGGCTTGGAGTGGACAGTTCTCCTGTGGGACTCACCACTAGAACACTTCCACAATCTCTCGCCCTCCTATTGAGGTTCTGTTCGTGTTAGTGTTCTATTCCCTGCTGTTGAGCGACATATCGGGACTACACTCTTGAGTATTATTTTAATTTTGTGTTGTCCAAGTTGTTTCCTTTTGTTTTTGTTATTTTGTTGTTGTAAGGTGATCAGGTTATTAATTGTATTAGGGTGTTTATTATATTTATTTATTGTGTATATATGGCTTTAATAATAATTTTCTGGGCTTGTTTAAATAATAATGTTTATAATAAAGAAGAATTAAGTACATAAAAAGTTTATATAACATCTGCTGTAACAATATATATGAAGGAATTATACTAATGCAAAATGTATATAATATTTATATCTCCTGTGGATATTGTAATATTATATTAAGAAATTGCAATACTTTATAAAGTAATTAATTATATAGTAATTATATAGTAAGTAATTATATAGTAAGTAATTATATGGCAAGTAAGTATATAGTTAGTAATTATATAGTAAGTAATCATATAGTAAGTGATTATATAGTAAATAATTATAGAGTAAGTAATTATATAGTAAGTAATTACTATAAGTAAGGAATTATATATATATATATATATATATATATATATATATATATATATATATATATATATATATATATATATATATATATATATATATATATATATATATATATATACACACATGAAGTTTGCATGGCCAGGTAGAATATTATCTTTAAGGCAAACGAGGTTGAAGGAAATTGATATTTCCGCATTGGAAAGTTTATTGTTGATTTTTCCAATTGTCTAACAGTTTTTCTTTGTTTTTGGTTGAGTTGTTGTAATAGTTGGCCGAAGTTCCTTGACGTTTCGGAGAGATCATTCTCCATCCTCAGAAGGGTTGTAAGTGAAGCAGTGTTGTTGTTGTTTTTTATTGCAGGGGAAATTACCTCTGCTTGGGCCTTATGCCTGTGTTGGCAGGCCCAACAGTCTGGCTTCCACACCAACACCTGAGCCTGTTCAGGGGCGGATGCCAGCTTGTGTTGTTTATAGTCATGCCACTTTAAGACCTCCAGAAGGAACCGCCGTGAAGGGGAAGCACACTACAACCACCGATCCACCGCCAATCCCCCCTCCAAATCAGTAGTGAAGAATGTTGAATCCTGGTGGAAATGCAGGATATCAAAAAGTCTTGGAGAGTAGGGGATAGTCTGAGTGGTTTAGTAAAAGTTGGAATAAGGTTTGGAACGGTGTCTAGTTGAAGAGGTAAGAGGTTGGACTCTGATGGAAAAGCAGAGTTTCTATAGATTGATATAATGAGTGATTGGGTAAGAGTGTGTAGTAAAGATTTAAGGTAAAGACTTTGAGCTTTTATGTCAAAGTTGGAACGGAGTGTAGTTTGAGGAAGAGTTATTGGATATTCACCTTGCTGAAATAATCCAGTAATGTGTGTAAGAGCGAGGGTATCGTTGACGAGTGGGTTTGATAAAGTGCAAGAGAAGAGGGGTGAGGATTTGAAGGAAGTAGGGGGTTACAGGGGTTTCAGCCCTGTTTCCCTAAGGTTAAAGCCCTGGAAGAAAAATTATGATTAGTATAGTGTGCTTGATTGTGTGGATGTTGGCGTTCGTTGTAGTGTGTGTAAAATGGGTGTGTTGCAGTTTAGGTTTGTGGGGTGGGGTGACAGCCATCATACGACCCAGACTTGAGGAAGGAAGCACACAAATAGCCCTAGGCTCCACTTGTCCACTGCAGTTCGGTGAACTGCCTCTAGTCTCTGGTGCCACGTGGTACTAAACAAAATTAAACAAAAAATGCCACATGAAGACATCATTCCCGAGCTTGACACTTTTGACTGAGACCCTCAGTGACCTACACCCGTCACAGGCTGCTAGTAGGAGTTGTACCGTTAACTCAGGGTGCTGCATGTATTTGTATTGTGTATAGTGTTTGCAGTTTAGGTTTGGAGGGTGGGGCGAGAGCCATCGTAGGACCCAGACTTGAGGAAGGAAGTACACAAATTGCCCTAGGCTCTGCTTGTCCACTGCTTTTTCCATGAGGGAGTGCCTCTTACCAGCAAACCATGTGGTTTAACCGAGCAGTGGCATTGCTGAGTGAGACCTTCAGTGACCTACACCCATCACAGGCTGGTAATAGGAGAGGTGCCTTGAACTCTTGGTGCTGCAAGTGTATGTTAACCGCGGAGGGTCGCATCCCCTCATGAAGCCAACTGTCTTTACGATGTCATCCATGAGGAAGCGCACTTGAGTTGCTCCTGTAGTGACTTGGTCTTCGCTGGTCTGCACTCGGGGTCTCTTTCTTAAGCTGGCCGTGCTTGGGCACTCCAGAAGGTAGTGAATGAGTTGCTCTTCAGTCCTGTTTCCACAGTGCTGACACTCTTCCAATGCTTCTTTTAAAATGCAGTAACGCATCGTTACATATCCCATCTTGATCCGATGTAAGTTGGTCCAGTCTCGGCGTGGAACTTTGGTTGTGAGGGGTATCAATCCTGTTGCTAGGGTGTACCACCTGGCAGCACGTGAGGTTGCAGAGACGTCTCTAAGTCTGGAAAGTATTCTATCCTTGACTTCTGCCCCGGCCATGCTCTTGGTTTTCTTAAGGCTGGGAGGGATTTTGAAGGTCGGAGTAGGTCCTCTGGCTGCCAATTTGGCTCCTTTGTCAGCCCTCTCATTTCCGTCCACTCCAACATGACTTGGGATCCAACAGATTGTGATGTGCCTCCCTTGTCCGTGTATCCTTTGTGCCGTGGCAAGTACATGGGTCATCAGTTGGACATTGTCTTTCTGGATGTAGTTCCTGAGGTTCTGCAGTGCCGTCATTGAATCTGAGTAGATGAGGATGTGCTTCTCTGCCCTTCTCTCCACATGCCGCATAGCCTGGGCTATGGCTGCGAGCTCAGTTTGAGTGGAGCTGCAGTGGTCAGAGGTCCTCCAACCAAAGACACTGTTGCCAAGGACAAAAGCGGCACCCGCTCTGCCACTCTCCGGGTTCACAGAGCCGTCAGTGTAGTAGACGGCTGTGTCTTCGTTATCCCTGTTGCCCATAACTCTGTTGGCATGCTGGAGGAGTTCATTTTCGCTGAGGTCTTTCTTGCCTCTCGGAAGCCGAATTATCTCTGTTTTGATAGCTGGTGTGGTCCACGGTGGTGGCACACGGTACTCACTGGCTGGTGAGTCTGTAACCTTCTTCAAGAGAAGTTTGACGTTGAGAAGGCTGTGTACTGTGTCTGCCACACTTCGGATCCAGGTCCCTCTCTTTGCACTCTGCCTGTCCTTTCTCAGTTCTTTGATGACCTCACTCTTGAAAGGATTATCCCTATAGTGATGTATGGTTCTAGCTATCACACATGACACTACATAGTCAATTCTGTCTTGGATAGAACCCAGACCAGATTCATGCTGCATCACTTCTGTTTTGGTCCATAATGGGGCACCGTATATGGTCTTCAGAGCTATGTTCTGGATGCATTCCAGCTTGTGTGCCAAGGTCTTTGGTATACCTGGAAGCACTATGGCAGCATAATCGATGATCGATCGGATGGCTTGTTTGTAGAACATCGTGAGAGTTCTGTTTGAGGCGCCGCTGTCATAGGACACTAGGTCCCTCAGGGCTGCAAGACGAGATTTAGTCCTATCCTGCAGGTACTCTATCTCTCTTTTCCAACTCAGGCTGTGTGTTATGCAGACTCCTAGGTACAGGTAAGTTGACACCTATTCAAGTCGGGTGTCCTGTGTGTGCAGATGCTCTTGGGGAGCTCTTCCCCTGATGGACATTGCCTTTGATTTCTCTCTGGAGATTTTCAAACCCCGGTTTTTGCATTTCCCCTCAATCAGGTCGAGACTTTTCTGAGCTCTTCCCATATTTCGCCCCCGAATCAGAAGTGCCAGATCGTCAGCATAGCTGATCAGTTTGACACCAGCCAGCAACTGGAGTTGCACTAGCTCTTCCATAAGAATATTGAAGAGGGTGGGCTTAAGACCCCTCCCTGCGGAGTTCCGTTTTCTAGGGTCTGGTAAGTCGATACTCGACCTTGATACTTGACCCTGGCAGTGCAGTCCGAGAGGTAGTCCTGTACCCATGTGAACATTTGGCCTCTAACTCCCTTTTCTGCCAGTGCTTCTAGTATGGCATGAGAGTTGGCTAGTTCGAAGGCTTTTTCTAGGTCGAGAAACACTACAATGGCCTTTCGGTCCTTTACCGTGCTCAGTAGAGGTGCAATGGCAGTTGTGGTCCCAGTTCTCTTGACAAAGCCAAAGAGATGTGGATGCCATGGACCAAGCTTCCACAAGAGTCGGTTGAGCACCATCCTCTCCATGGTTTTACACAGACAGCTCATCAGAGCTATTGGTCTGTACTTGGCCTTCTCTTTGGGCTTTGTAATTGGTAGAATATCTGCCTTTTTCCAAGCCAGGGGCAATCTTCCTACACCCCATGACTTGTTCATGATGGTTAGGAGGGCCGTGTGACCCCCAGTACCCAGTCCGGAAATAATTGAGTATGTTATGCCATCATCTCCGGGGGCCGTGTCTTTGCTCTTCTTCCTGGCTCTTAAGAGTTCATCCAGTCTCATCTCGCTCGAGGACTGCTTCATCTATTTTCTCTTGTTTCGTGTCACGGAGCTGTTGTAGGCGGTCCTGTATTTCCATCGGGAGGTTAGTTGTTGCTGCCCTTGCTGCAAAGTTGCTATTAACCCCTTAGGACCGACTTATTATTTTTTTTTTTTCACCTCCAGCCGACTTCTGGGGGTCAATTTTCAACTTTCATGTAGGCAAATTATTTTCTTACAGAATGAAAGAGCTTGAATTTACACACCAGGAACTGAAAACTGGAGCCTCCTAGGTGTACGCGTTTGCGTATGACAGAGCGTCAAAATCCGAAAATAAATAAAATAGTATCCCCTGAAACGCATGAAAGAAAACCTCATACGCTCTGCGTACATCTCTAAATATGTAAATAAACACCTAATCAATGCGTCTAAGTGGTTTTCAATGATAATAAACGTATTTCAGTGTAATTTTGTCTGTCTAGACTCTCCTGGAGTATAGTAGACAGCAGAGAGATACGAGAAACATAAGAAAACACCATGTAGTGGAAAGGTGGGGTCCTTGTTGGTGGGGGTAGGTCTAGGCACCACCCACCAGACACCACTACCTCGTCAAACCTTTTCTCAAAGACGTTAGCTTTCCATCGTTACCAACGCTAGGCTACAGTTTTTTATAGGTACGTCGACATGTCGGTGATTCGGAGCGAACCATTAATTTTTTTATCACCGATATGTCGGTCAATCGGTCCTAAGGGGTTAAGCCTTTCAGCATCTTCGAGGGTGTCGAGACGTGCATGCGGACGAGTTGCCATCCTGCCTGTAGCTATATTGATGTTTCTCCATATCTCTCCCAGTTTGCTGTGTTCGTCAATGGTCGAGCACCACTCATACCATTTCTCTGCTTTCTCTCTTCTCGAGATTTCCTTGACGTGCCGTATCACCTCCCGTAGTAGAGAGAGTGATTCAGCAGTGGGGTTTTTCCTGTGAAGTTTTCTGTGTTTGTTGATTCTCCTGTTCTGTTCCCTAATTTCGTCACAGTAGAACCAGTAGTCCCCGTGTCTGGCACCGGCCCTCTTTCTTGGGATGGATTTCTCAGCTGCCTTGTTAACTGCAATAGTGAATGCTATGAGATTGGCGTCAAGGTCTCCTTCCAATTCGTTTTCATCGTGCCAACCTTGTAGGTGGCTCTCGAACTTCCTCCAGTTGGCCTTCTTGGTGTTCCATCCTGGGAGTGGTCTGGGAATATAAGATCTGGTTCTTAGTTCCAGGCTTATCCTGATGGCATAGTGGTCACTGGTGAGGGTAGGGTGGATCCACGATTTCGAGCAGTGGCCGAGGTCTCTAGATACGAAGGTCAGGTCAAGCCTGCCTCCTGCTTGGTGTGTGGGGACGCCAGAGTTGAGGAGACAGATGTTGTCTGTTTCCTCCATCACCATGGCCAAGTGTCGCCCCGCATCATTGTTATGTTGTGAGCCAAGAAAGCTGTGGTGGGTGTTGAGATCACCCCCAATCAGCAGGGAGTGTGGTATGCTGAAGAGCTCAGAGAGATCCAGCTCCCACCTTTGGCTTCTGTATATATTGTATACTTGGAGGTCTGTGGATCCTGTGCGGATCTTGATGGCCAGGACTTCCACTCCTTCCCCGAAAGGTGTTGGCTCCTCGAGGAGTTCCTGAGGGATGCTTCTCTTAATGTATGTAGTCAGACCTCTTCGCTCATCACTATGTGGTAGTGTGTAGTGTTCAAATCCTGGGAGTTTGAGTGTTGTCTCGTCAGTAGTGAGGGTTTCATGAAGGAAGACTAAATCGATCTCTTCCTTGACAACAGGATCCTCAGCATACTGTGACATCTGACTCGGAATCCGTTTCCTCATCCGCGCCTGGTCTTTGACTGGGACGAGGTGGGAGGGCCAGTGCCCTTCTAGGTGCCTCCTTTTTTCCTGGTTTGACAGGCGTGCAGTGTTCTTCAGGGGCGTGGGCATGTGCCTGTTGGGCATTCCTGTTGTGGTACCAGCGAGTTCTGGATGGCAGTAGATACCTCCTCTGCCGTTCTCTTGATACCGAGGGAGGGTAGAACCTTCCCAATGACGTCTGCCAGCATGCTCTGCATCAGCTGGACTACCTCCTCCCTGTTTTGGCTCCTCTCAATCACCACTTCCTCCTATGGTGGTGGTGGTGGGTGGGCAGCAGGGTTGTTTGTATTCTTCTTCTTCCTTGGTTTTCTTTTCTTCTTGGGAGAGGTGGGCAGTTCATCACCTCTTTGTGTCTCCTTTACCTCTCTGGTCTTCAGTGTTTCTCCCAGCTGGGGGAATTCTTTGTCATCCTGAAGAGGGGGTGGTTGTTGTCTGTCCACTTTCTTCCAGGCTGTTGACTTAGGCCTGAGAGCTGGGGCTGTCTTGGTGCCGTTGCGTGGTCCGATAGCCTGATATATCCTTTCAAGTCTCGCTGGGCAGCTTCGGAGCCAGACATAGTGAGACTTGTGGCAGTTGGGGCACCTTGAGGTGGTCTTCTGGCCTTCTTTGTGTGCCTGTATTCACATCTTGGGCTCATGCAGTCCACTACAGATCCCACAGATGATGGGATTTTTGCAGACTGCCCTGTGGTATCCGTACTTCTGGCACCTGAAGCATCGAACCGGTTCTGGAATGTACTTTCTCAGCAGGTATTTACCAAAGGGGCCCAGGTGCAATGCTTCTGGAAGCTTCCCTATATAAGTGATGAGGACCTGTCGTGTCACCGTCTTGTCCCTGCTCAGACACCTTTCGGCGTCCTTTACTGATGGATGAGTCCTGATGGCATCCAAGTCTTGAGTTACTGGGTAGCCCAACAGGACACCCTTGTACTCCTTGTCTTCTGGAGCTAGTTCGTGCAGAGTCACACCTTGCACGCGAAGGTGGTGGCGAAGGATCACTATGCTCTTCCTGTTCCAGGGGTGCAGTACAAATTCCCCTTTATTGTTGGCCCTCGCCGACATCCGGAGCTCCTGGTGGGCCTTTTCAAGTGCCGTGATTGCCTTCACTTGGCTGTCGTAGGCATTACTGGAAACCTTGAATTTTGCCAGTTCCTGCCTCTCCTTTCTGCTGTCTGCCTCAGCCTGGGGCTTCCATCTTCTCCTCCTTTTTTGCTGGGTCCATCCATCATCGTCATTGTTTTCCTGCTCCTTCTCCTCTTGTTGAGGCTGCGGCGGAGTCTCATCATCTTCTCGTCGCTGCTTCCTCAGAAGATCTTCAGGGCTGTCCCTATCACGCTTCATCGTGTTCATTGCGCTCCACGCCAGGCTTTATCTCAGCCTCCTATAGTGTATAAGACACTGTCCCTGTCCCTAAGCTGGTGCCTAACCAGCCCTACTACTGTACCGGTTATGGTAGGCCCGGTATTACATAGCTAATATCCCGTACCCCCCCTGTAAGGCTTCTGGCGCGATCAACAGTATTACAGGGTTCGACGGGTGCACCTTAGTGGAGTCGGATGCGCATACTACGCTCTGGCCATAGCGCTACACATCCAACAGGTTAGCAGTTCCAAAGGAGCCGCTTCACCAGTGCGAGTGTTGAAGAAAGTATTAGAAGAAAAAGTGCGTTGCAAATCAACACTCACTTAGAGCAAGCGCGGTGGTTTCTCGGATGACCACCACCGGCAGGGCGGGGTCTTTGACACAGGGCCCTCCCGGTCGTCATCACGCGACTGTGTCAGCACCAGCCATGATGCATAAAACAACTGCTCGTCAGCACAATGGATTAATTATGTTTGCAAATATTCGGGGGCTTCACTCCAACATTAACTCGGTACACTTACTTCTTCAAACCGAAACCCCTAACATTCTTTTCCTCACTGAATGCCAGGTTACTCCCTCTTCTGACCTGACTAACTACAACTTTCCAGGCTATATTTTAATGTCTAATTTTAGATCAAAGGGAGGCGTTTGCTGTTTTGCTAGATCAACAATATCCTTGGAGAACATTTTCAATCTCGCATCACCAGATTTTGATTACTCAATTTACAAGCTAAATTCTTCAGGCTCAGTTAAATATTATTGTTGTATTTACCGATCACCAAATGCCTCCCCAGATAATAGCCTCTTTGATTCCCTGACCTCCATTCTTTCTGATTTAAACATTAATGCTGCATCTGATATATCCTTACTGGGTGATTTTAATGTCCACAATGTTGAGTGGCTCACTCATTCGGCCAGAACTGATGAACCTGGGCTTGAATGCGAGTTATTCGCAGACTCATTCAAGCTCACCCAACTAATCAAGCACCCCACTCGCATACCTGATAATCCAGAACATAGACCGCACCTACTTGATTTGTTTCTTACTACCAATCCCGAAACATATAGTGTTGAAGTGAGGTCCCCTCTTGGATCCTCAGACCATTGTCTCATTGCAGTCTCCTGTTCCCACTCCTCCCTACCCATCCACTCTGAACCCATCCGAGTGACCAAATGGCACTATGATGCTGCAGATTGGGTGGGGTTCCGTGACTTTTTAATTAACATTCCTTGGTCATCATTTTACTCTACTGACCCAGATAGCTTCCTGAACCATATTACTGACTTTATAAAAGTAGGAATGGAAACATATATACCTCACCATCAATACTCAAAATGATCTAACTCTCCAAAATGGTTTGATCACAGCTGTGCCAGAGCTACAGAACAAAAATCAATAGCCTATAATGCCTATACAAAGTCGAAAACTCTTCAGTCATACAATTATTTCAAAATTGTCAGATGCCATGCTAAAGCTGTAACTAATTTAGCCAAATCTAACTTCATACATAAACAAGTCAATAAATTACTGAATAATCCTAATGATAATAATAAACTCATTCAAATCTAACTTCAACCATGGTTCATCTATTCCCCCTTTAAAGAATAGCAATGGAAATCTCATATGTGATCCACGTGGTAAAGCAAATCTTTTGGCCAATATCTTCGCCACAAATTCAAACCTCAATGACACTGGTCAAAACACTCCCATTTTGAATTTTAACTCCCCAGAAAGTCCACCCTTAATAATTCATACAAGACAAGTGCGGACCATTTTGGAGAATCTATCTATCGACAAAGCTTCAGGGCCAGATGAAATTCCTCCCACTGTATTAAAAAATTGCTCAAAAGAATTAGCTCCAATTCTCTCAAAATTATTTCGTGTATGTCTCCATACCTCGTCCTTCCCAGCCGCCTGGAAAGAAGCCAATGTACAACCAATTCCCAAAAAAGGAGCTACCGCAAATCCATCAAATTACAGACCAATTGCCATCACGTCTACTTTCGGTAAAATATTTGAAATAGTTCTTAACAATCACTTTGTAAAGCACCTTGAGAAAAATCATCTGCTAAATGATAAGCAATATGGCTTTAGACAGAGACGATCTACTGTGGACCTGCTCTGTTATTTCACAGATAACATATTCCAATCAACTGATAAACATGGAGAGACTCACACAATTTGCCTTGATATATCTAAAGCCTTTGACAGAGTATGGCACAGATCATTACTGTCTAAGCTTCCACATTATGGCCTTCAATCTTTTGTTCCCCTAATTAATTCATATCTTAGCAACAGAAAATTACGTGTGATGGTAGATGGTCTGTATTCCGACTTTCATCCCATTAATGCTGGTGTTCCTCAAGGAGCGGTCTTGGCTCCAACTTTGTTCCTCATTCATATTAATGATCTTTTGTCAGTTACTCAGAATTCAATTCACTCATATGCTGATGATTCAACTATTCACAGTTCCTTCTCATTTAATGATAGTTTTACTCAACACAATATTTTAGAATACAAACTTGCCACTTCAATTTCATTAAATGAAGACTTAACGAAGATCTTTGAATGGGGACAAAACAACCTAGTTTCTTTCAATGCAAATAAAACTAAATACATCCCGTTCTCAAATAGATCAGATAATCAAGATTCTCACATTATTTTCAATAATACAAATATCCCCAAGTCCCACAGCATTGATCTCCTTGGTGTAACTTTAAATGAAAACCTCAGTTGGACTCCCTATGTAAAATCCATTGCCAAAACTGCATCTAGGAAGATGGGACTTTTATACAGAGCTTGTAATTATTTGACTGACGAGCAGTTAGCAGTAATATATAAGAGTCATGTGCGTTCCCAGATGGAATATTGTTCACCTCTGTGGGCTGGTTGTGGATCGGTGGTGTTAAGACAATTAGATAAAATTCAAAACAGAGCTATCAGACTGATCAATAATCCTATGATCACTAATGAATTCCCTCCCTTATCAGTACGTAGAAATGTTGCTTCCCTTGCACTATTTTATAGATACTTTTATAAGAAATGTTCGGATGAACTTGCCCTGATTATACCACCCCTTCGCGTCTTCCCACGGAGGACTAGGGCAGCTGAGAATGCGCATGAGTTCACACTGACTCCTCCACGTTGCAGGACAACTGCTTACAAAAATTCATTTACTCCCCGTACTACTTCCCTGTGGAATTCACTACCAGGGGAATGTTTTCCAGCAAGTTATAACCCCCAGCAATTTAAATCCAGTTGTTTTAAATATTTTATGAGTGGAGGATGCCAATAGGCAAATGGAACCATTTATTTATTTGTTTTTTCCTTTCCTCCACTCACTATACGTAAAAAAAAAAAAAAAAAAAATACGGAATATTGTCAAGCCTTCCAGCTGCACAGGGGTGCTGCCAGCGTGGTCCTGTCATAGTGGGGATGACCCAACAACAAACTGAATTGTATGTGTATAGCAACTGTGTCACAAACGTACTCTCTTTATCTATTGGCAGAGGCAGGGAAGAGTTTCCCAACTTCTGCCAGGTAGATTGCACAATGTGTGCGAGTCTGTTTAGTCTGTCTTGGTGTTAAACATTTTTTAAAGTGTACACCTTTGGTACAGCTGAATTATCACCTCACTGCTGTTTTTAACTAGTAAAAACAACTGTGGCTTGTTCAGCTAGCTTCCAAATGTCAGGAGGTCCAATGATGCCTTCTGCAGGAGTAGGATGCCTCTGGATGCAGCCTCTACAAGAGGACAGAGTCCAGTGAACACTCGCTGCAGTAGAAGGTAGTGCTTCTCTCAAGTCGATGTTTGAGCAAGCAGTCCTGTAGATGTAGATAGTCTTTCCTCTACAGGAGGATGGTTCCCTTAAGAATAGTCTCTGCAGGTGTGGGAGGTCGTCGGTGCAGCCGTGAACCGCTCACACAGATGTGAGAGTGTTCTCAAAAAGAGAGAGAGGAGAGGATATAGTCCTTCCTCCACGACTGCTACTCCGCGAAGCATTGTTGGGTTTTACCTCTTTTTATGGCTGTCTGCTGGGTAAGGGGGCGGGGCTAGGTCAGGTTAGCTGGCTCCTGATTGGTCGGGCCGCGGGTTGGTTGATCCTGGTGGATTGCTGGCTGTCTAGAGGATCTTAGAAGGTAGGTAAGTTGGGGGTTGGATTGTTGACTGGCTTTGCTGGTTGTTTGAATAGTTTGAGTGGTAGGGGAAGATATACTGTACTGCTGTTGATTATTCGTTAAAACATACCATCATCAGTCAGTCATCGTACCGTTAACACACACCATCATCAGTCAGTCATCGTACCGTTAACACACACCATCATCAGTCATCGTACCGTTAACACACACCATTATCAGTCAGTCATCGTACCGTTAACACACACCATCATCAGTCAGTCATCGTACCGTTAACACACACCATCATCAGTCAGTCATCGTACCGTTAACACACACCATCATCAGTCATCGTACCGTTAACACACACCATTATCAGTCAGTCATCGTACCGTTAACACACACCATCATCAGTCAGTCATCGTATCGTTAACACACACCATCATCAGTCAGTCATCGTACCGTTAACACACACCATCATCAGTCCCAGGAGTCGGACGTGTCCTCCCCGAGCTCCGTCTTCCTTTTCACATATCCTTTCTTTTTTTAAATTAACAAATGAAGCCTTCATATCATCACATTTCATCAAGATAAGTATCGAGATTGTTTGTTCTGGCTGTCATTTCACGTCATCTTTTCCTTCTTTTTATTACCGTTTTTAGTGTCTTTTAAATTTACACAGACCCTCCCTCAACATAACACCGTCCCCCACCCCTCAATTTTTCACTATTTTTATTAATACAGTTTTTTTTTAGTGTATTTTATCATCTTTTTAAAATTTGTATATCCTTTTTAGTTAAATTTATAGGTTTTATTATCAATTATCTGTTTTTATATAACTGACCCCTGACGTAAGTTAAGGGTTTGTTTACGTTTTATTCCTTCCTGCAGCCGTGCAGACTGTCTCGGTACAGGGGTGAGTTTGTGTTGTATATTTATATTAGTGCTTTATAAACATGTACAGACACACCTCACACAAAACAACATACACATGTACACTAACAATATTCTACACATATTGCTCACTAGTTTTAATACTCTACAACACTGACAATAAAAACACTGGCTGCACACATACCAACACACCAGACTCATTAACACCAGACATCTACACCCACACCTCCATATACACACACCTGTTTGGGAACCTGGGCACCCCTAAGGGCCCTCAAGGATTAAAGGTTGCTTGCCTCGGCAATCTCCGGGGTGCCCTGTTGCTCCTTATGTTGTGTGGTGACACAAGGGCTCTGATCAACCCTGGCCCCTGCGCCCCAAAGTACCCCTGTCAATTATGCCGACGGGCGGTCAAGTGGGGCCAGCAGGCCATCCAGTGCGATCGCTGCTGTGAGGTTTCCCAGCATGCAGGCTGGTATCCGGGTGGACGCCTCGGATACAGCAGAAGTGCATAGCAACTGTCTTGGAAGGAGAAAATCGAAACCCATGAGAACCAGTCCAACGTGACACCCTGTCAAGGGCAAGCTGCATGCACCGCTCCGCCACTGACATATGGGAAGCAGCAAACCAGACTGCTAGGTCGTCAACGTACATCGAGTTAGCTATACCGTCTGGAAAGGATGAGGCAATGGCATTAATTGCTACTGCAAACAATGTGACACTGAGGACACTTCCCTGGGGGACGCCCTCCTCCTGTGCAACAGATGCTGAGTGGGTTGTACCAACCCTCACAGAAAAACTGCGACTACTGAGAAACTCCTTAAGAAAGCGTGGAAGGCGACCCCGCAGGCCATATAAATGGAGTTGCTGCAGGATGCCATATTGCCATGTAGTGTCATAGGCTGTCTCTAAATCAAAGAATACACAGACAAGGTGTTGATGTCGTGCAAAGGCCTCACATCCAGCAGCTTCCAACCTGACCAGAGCATCTGTAGTGGAACGGTGTTTACGAAAGCCAGACTTGGACTGAGACAGAAAATCACCCCGTTCCAAGAAGTATACCAGTCTGACATTCACCATCTTTTCAAATAGTTTACAGAGACAGGAGGTCAAGGCAATTGGTCGATAATTTAGGGCAACACCAGAGTCCTTGCCCGGCTTGAGGAAAGGAAGGATGGTAGCAACCCTCCACCCAGAAGGGAAGACACCCTCCAGCCAGATTCTGTTATATAAAGCTAAAAGAAATAAGATCGCCTCCTCACCCAAGTGTCGTAACATTGCATATGGGATGTTGTCTGGCCCAGGAGAAGTGTCGCCGCAGAGAGAGAGAGCGCAGAATGCAGGTCTCTCAGGGTGAATATATGGTTATAACTTTCATTCTCGTTCCCTGAGAAATCCAGGACAGTACGCTCCTTGGCTCTTAACTCATGCCTGACAGCCAGAGGTCGAGAGTCACGGCTGGAGACCTTTGCAAAAGCCTCCGCCATGGTATTGGCCACTGTCAAACCATCCATGATCTTAATTCCATTGACCTTAAGTACAGGTGGAGAACTAGGAGAAAACTTCCCCGCCATCTTACGGACTCTCCTGAACACTTGGGTGAGTGGAGTTTTAGTATTAATTGAAGACACATAGGCCTTCCAAGATGCACATCGGGCCTCTTTTAAAACTCGTCTAGCCCGAGCCCTTGCCCGTCGGAAGTCCTCTAAAATAGTTGGGTCCCCACGATTGCGACGAAGGCGAGAGAAAGCAGCGCGCTTCTCCCGCACAGCAGTGGTGCAGACTGGTGACCACCAAGGGACAGGACGTTTGGGAAAGTAGCCAGAAGTTCTAGGGATAGAGTTAAGAGCAGCAGAGTGGAGCATATCAGTTAAATATGTTACAGCCTCGTCAGAGCTACCGAAATCGGCTACAGAAGAGACCGAAGAAGTTAGCTCTCTATAAAACTGCCAGTCAGCCTTCTCTAATTTCCACCTAAGAAGACGAGACTGTGGTTCGTACCTGTTACCTTCTAAAAGTATAGGGAAATGGTCACTGCCATATAAGTCAGGCAACACTCTCCAAGTAAAATCCAACAGAGCACTGGGTGAGCAAAGGAAAGTGTCAATGGCTGTAAAAGTCCCAGTAGGGCTATTAAAATGTGTCACATCTCCCGTATTTAAAACCCCTAATCCCTCATCCTCAATAAAAGAAGCCAATAAAACACCCCTGGGGTTGACCGAACTGTCACCCCACAGAGGATGACGACCATTAAAATCACTCAATAAAAGAAAGGGAGATGGAAGGTCCCGTACAAGATGGTTGAGATCACCCCTCTCAACTGTAACACTGGGAGGAAGGTATAGACTGCACACAGTGTACGGGCGGTCCATAAAAACCTTAACTGCAACAGCCTGGAGCGGAGTGTCAAGCTCCAGGCTCGTGCATGGAATATCTCGGCGAACTAGATGGCAGAGCCACCATGATGACCCTGCCCTTCAAATGAATTGGAATAAAATGCCGAGTATGATGGAGGACTGGCAGGAATGTAGTCCCCAAGCATTGTCTCTTGGAGAGAAACACATGCAGGAGAGAAGCTAGAGAGAAGAACGCGCAGTTCCTCCCAAGAAGCAAGCAAGCCACGGCAATTCCACTGAAGGACCTTGAACGGTGTTACTTTAGTACTGATTTTTGGGAAGCCTCACGGAAGTACTTCCCACTACCACCTCGACCTGAGGGTTTACTCAAACAATAAGATTTGTCTAATCCTGGGCCACTAGAAGAAGAGCGAACCCGAGGAGTAGTACTTGGGGCAGTAATTGGGACCCGTAGATGAGTCCCTGAAGCATCTGATATGTTAGAAGAAGATGAAGGTATATGAGATGGGATATTCTTTGAAACAATTACATTGGTTCTGTCCTGTACAGCAGTGGTATCACTGACACAGGCAGATACATCAACATCCATAATACAGGTGGTAGAATCACTCTGCTGCTCAAGCGGAAGAGAAACTGAATCTTTTGAAGTCACAACATCCGTGGCATCCACATTATCTTCACACCCCTCTGATGATCCCGAAGGAAGCTTGCGAGGAGGAACTTCTGTTGAATCAAGAGATTCATCAGAGCCACGAGAACGCCTCTGGTGAAATTGAGAGGAAACTATGGATGAGTCCACAGAAATGGTTGCCTCACAAGGTGGAACATCTATAGAGTCAAGTGCCTCAGAGGAACCACGAAGGCATCTCTGTGGCAGTTTAGGTGACTTAAGTTTCCTTTTAGGAGAGCGTGTGGCAGCGTGAACCTCTACCACATGGACACCTTTAGCTAAAGTCTGAGAATTGTCATCAGTTGAAGGGTCACCAGAATAAGTGTCTGATAAAGTTTCCAAGACAGAGAAACTATTATGTAGAGTAACCTTAGAAACGTTCTCACTAGAGCAAAACGCAGCTGCCACTTGAGAGGGTTGAGAGGGTGCTGCAACAGATTTAGGGCGAAGGGAGGAGGCGTATGTCTTCACACCACCATCCTTCTGTCCCCTGAAGTTGAGTTGCCGTCTGGCCTCTACCTATGCTAATGAATTGAGTATTAGCCAAGTGGAGGATATCCTGCTCAAGTAGGCACATCTTACACTGGCGAGAACGTAAGGGGTGAGCATCTCTACAGTAAAAGCAGTAACTCTCTGGCCGACACTCAGAAGTAAGATATGAGTCAAGAGCAGAACAATTACCACACTGGGAACGGTTGTTGCAGTTCCTCTTCCCATGACCAAACTCATAACAACAGAAACACTGTAGGGGACGCACAACAAAAGGCTTCACCTCAAATGAGGTGGGGTTAATGTTAATGCGATCTGGGATATGCGAGCCATAGAAAGTGAGGATGATCATATTTTTACTGCCTTTCATTTTCGTTACTCGTTGGACACTGTCTGGGCACATAGCGAGAATGTCCTCTTCTGAGAATTCATACAGGTCCTCATTATATATACGCCCCTTGCTATAATTAAATGTTCGATGTGGTTTAATAGATTCAAACATGCTATCAGAAGGACAGGGGAGATTGAGGAGCATCATGGCCTGTGTAAGATCTTTGGCTCTGATTAAAACGCCCTTACCATATTTCTTTATGTGGCCCATTGGTAATAATCCAACTTCTTTCTCCAGATACCGGGAAGCATGGATAAGGTTACCACGTCCCTCCCTGTAGTAAGCCACAAACTAAAAGGGTGTAGGAACCCGACGTTCCTTTAGGACATGCTCCACAGTGTCATCAAATATATTAGGGCAGTAGTCATTGTCACTGTCAACTACATTGATGGACCGCATCATCTGAGCTTTACAATGAGTATCCCCCACCGTCAGAGAATCTTTTGCCTCAAATGCTGCTTTGGCAGCAGCATTTGTATTGAAAGTAATATAGCACCGATTAGACCTACAATCACTGCCATATGTGATTCGGATTCGAAGGACTACTCCAAAGTACTTAAAAATGGAGTGGATAGCGCCATAGGAAAAGGATGCAAGTAAATTCGTTAACATTAACGTGTCCAGATCGCTAACAGGGTTCTTCGACACAACACCCGACCTGCTAGGTCTACTCTTATTTGCAGCTTTCTGCATATTACCACGACCAGAGAGTGACGTCTCGAGGGCCTGGTCGACCACCGCTCGAGGAAGAGATTGGGGCTTTTCTGTATCCATATATCATTGATTTGTTGTTTTTGGCCCCAGGAGCCAAGAGCTACTACCTACCGGGCAGATGAGGGGACCGAGCGCTGGTCGCCGTGGACGGGGTACCTCTTCCCCCACGGGGCCACTCGTTTTAAAAAGCAGCCCCAATGGCTCGAAAGTTTGCCCACGACGGTGCTGAGACCCCCTTCCCCTAACATCTCCCGGCCCAGACACCCAACCATCCAACATAGGACGGCCCCTAGAGGGCAGTCCCTCCGGAGGGCAGCGCTGTTGGCCCGTACTGGCAGCCTAATGCATGGGAACCATTTAGTCTGGTCTCTCACTGGCGACCTTACTAGCATGGGAGGCCCTCTCTCCCCGAAATCGGGGCAGAGCAGGGGCCGGAGCCCCCTCTAGTCTAGCTCGCCAGGTGTCAGAGACACACAAGCCCCCCCACCACGTCAAAGCGGTTCCCGTTGGGGGGGCGGCCATTAGATAGGATCACCCGACGTTTAGGTAGACGCAACAGAGACAATTCCTCCCCTACACAAAACCGACAGCAAGACATGACTTCCCTTAACTCTGCATCATCCACTCCTCCTCTCCCAAACCATTCTACACCCAACCAGACTCTCCATAGTGCACGCTCATTCTCCATAACACCAATCACCATCCCCAATAGATCATCCATTCTCACACCCCATTCTACCACCAACACCACACTCGACTCCATCACCCATAAAAAACTGTCTTCCCTTCGTACCCTAATCATTAACTTTCGCAGTATCATAAACAAAAGAGCCGCCTTTCACCAAACCCTCCAGACCTATGACCCCGACATTATTATAGGGACAGAGACCTGGCTCACACCTGACATCCAGGACAGTGAAATCTTTCCGACGGACAGTCCCTATAATATGACCCTACACAGGAAGGACAGAATAGATTATAAACATGGCGGAGTCCTAATTGCGACAAAGCCAGGACTAGTTGCGACCCCAGCCACCGAACTGAACGCGGACTCTGAAATTATATGGACTAAAATACAGATACAAGGCTGCAGGACACTCATTAAACGATCCTTTTTTCGTCCCCCAAATTCAAACTTAGAATACCTGCAGACCCTTGACGATTGTTTATCTAAAATTGACCCCTCCAAAAATATATGGTTGGCTGGTGACTTTAACCTTCCCGACATAAACTGGACAGCACAGGCGACACTGGACAATTCCACCCATGAAGGCGACTTACTATTACAGACTGATAGGAAACTCTTACATGAAAATTTCATTGACATCATTAACACCCACTCACTTATTCAAACAGTACTCGAACCAACACGCACACAAGTCAGTGTAGAAAAACATAATCCTAACATAAGACACGGGGTCACATCCAACATATTAGATTTATTTCTCACAAACAACATTTCCTTAATTACACGGACACGAGTACTACCTGGTCTTAGTGACCATGAGATGGTAATCATTGACGCAAACATCAAGCCAACAACACAAAAACAACTACCCAGGACAATTTACATGTACAACAGAGCTGACATGGGTGGCATTACCCAAGACTTAGCTGAATTTCGTGACTCGTTCCTTGACTCAGACCCAACGGCCAGCTCTGTGGAAACAAACTGGACCAGACTTCGTGACTTTATACGTGACACAATGGACAAGCACATACCCACGAAAACCATCACACATAACCGGTCATTACCTTGGTACAATAGACAATTAAAAAGACTACACAGAAACAAGGTAAAGGCATACAACAGAGCAAAACGATACAACGATACAGAACACTGGTTAGAATAAAAAATATACAGAAAACACTACAGAAAGAAACTAAACAAGCAGAAACTAAATACACATCCACTTTCCTCGCAGACAACCCACAAAACCACAAAAAATTCTTCGGCTTTTTTAAAGCACGCAAGCAAGACTCGACCGGTATTACAACATTATTACACAACAATTCCTTGGTTACACACCCACAAGACAAAGCCAACGCCCTTAACACACAATTCCAGTCCGTTTTTACCCATGAACATGAACACTTACCAGACATGCCAACACCATCACACCCACCTATCTCTCCCATTCATATAAACACCCAAAGAATTGAGAAACTTTTATCTGAGGTAGACATACACAAAGCGACTGGACCAAACAATATACCCTGCAGGATATTGAGGACTAACGCAAACATTCTTGCCCCTGTCATGCAGATTATTTTCTCACAGACTTTACAGACCGGTGAACTCCCTCAAGACTGGCTTTTGGCAAATGTGACCCCAATTTTTAAATCCGGAGACAGAACCCTTCCCATTAATTATAGACCTATTTCACTTACCTCAGTCCCCTGCAAAATTTTAGAACACATTATTCATAGACACATAATGGACCACTTTGATAGGCAAAATATACTGACTGACAACCAACACGGTTTTCGGCCTAAACGCTCGTGTGAGACGCAGCTACTGGTAACTACTCATGACATCTTGCAGTCCCTTAATGACACAAAAATTAGACAAGTTGACGCCATAGTATTAGACTTTGCCAAAGCCTTCGAAAAAGTCCCTCACCAAAGACTACTACACAAGTTAGAATTCTATGGCATACAGGGACAACTTCTTCACTGGATTAGAACGTTCTTGACTACCAGAAAGCAACGTGTAGTTCTTGACGGTAGTCAGTCTCCATCTGTTCCTGTGACCTCTGGGGTACCCCAGGGCACTGTCCTGGGTCCCCTTCACTTCTCTTCCTTTCATACATTAATGATCTCCCACTCTCACTTTCCTCTACCACTAGACTCTTTGCAGACGATAGCTTAGTTTACAGACCGATTAAAGATAGGAATGATTGCCTTCGACTACAGGACGACCTAACTGCACTTGAAGGCTGGGAAGTCAAGTGACAAATGACATTTAGACCAGACAAATGCCATCACATCCGTTTTACCCGTGCCCATAATGTCATTCCATATACATACCAACTACACAACACCAACCTCAACTCAGTCACTTCCCACAAATACTTGGGAGTCCACATCTCAGCGGACATAAGGTGGAACACACACATAGGTAGCATCAGGGCCAAAGCTAGTAGGGTCCTGGGGTTCTTGCGCAGGAACCTCAGCAGGTGTAACACAGACATCAAAATTATTGCGTATAACACTTTCGTTCGGCCACATTTAGAGTATTGCGACACCGTCTGGGACCCACACACTTACAATAATATCAATAAATTAGAGTCCATACAAAACAAAACTGCAAGATGGGCCAGACGTGATTACAGACACACTACATCAGTCACTTTGCTTAAACAAGACACAAAACTAGACCCATTAGTAACACGAAGACAGATACACAGACAACAGATGATATACAAAATCACAAACAAGTTAGTTGACATAGACAAAGACACATATCTACACCCTACAAGTATACGATCCAATCGTAGAGGCAGCCACAACTTAAAATACCATACATACCAGACAAGCACTGATATATTTAGGCACTCATTCTTTCTCCGCAGCATCCAAGAGTGGAATCATCTCCCATCTCATGTGGTAATTAGCCCCACTCTTGATTCGTTTAGAAATAGGATCACCAATCATTACCTCCCCAATCCTAATCCTCAACCCACAGTCCCTGACCCAATCCACCCTTATCCTAACCCTCTTCCTAATCCTACCCTGGATCCCTAAATCCCCCGCACAACCCACGCATATTATGCTGCCCATGAGCGGCCCTCTGCAGGACCTTAAACTTGAACTTGAATTTGAACCATCATCAGTCAGTCATCGTACCGTTAACACACACCATCTTCAGTCAGTCATCGTACCGTTAACACACACCATCATCAGTCAGTCATCGTACCGTTAACACATACCATCATCAGTCAGTCATCGTACCGTTAACACCATCATCAGTCATCGTACCGTTAACACACACCATCATCAGTCATCGTACCGTTAACACACACCATCATCAGTCATCGTACCGTTAACACACACCATCGTCAGTCATCGTATCGTTAACACAAACCATCATCAGTCATTGTATCGTTAACACACACCATCATCACTCATCGTATCGTTATCACACACCATCATCAGTCATCGTATAATATTTTTCTCAGTTGTTTTCATAATATTATGTTGTGTCTGCTTACTCTTACACCTCTATGGCGCTATATGATATCGCTGTTGCGGCACCTACAGCTGGTTGATTACAGGGAGCAGCCGAAGAGACACATAGCACTCGGAGATTTGCGTTGCAGTCTTGAAGTTGAGGAATTTTCTGGGCATCCCAAAAGCAACACTTTTTTGTGTCCTGGAATAGGAAGTTTAGTTAGACAGACAGGTTAATGAGAGAGAGAGAGAGAGAGAGAGAGAGAGAGAGAGAGAGAGAGAGGGAGAGAGAGAGAGAGAGAGATGTAATGGCAAACTAAATATAAAATGAGAGTGTGAGTGTGAGTGAGAGAGTGTGTGAGAGTGAGAGTGTGTGTGTGTGTGTGTGTGTGTGTGTGTGTGACTTTAAGTTAAATAGGTAGGCTATAGACATAGACTGAATATTGGGTTCAGTTTTGGTCTTCCTAAAACAAGATAATATTGAAATGCCTGAGAAATTTAAAGTTTCTTCTTCTTCTTCTTCTTCTTCTTCCCAGCTTTTCCCTATACGGGGTCGCCGTTATGAATGAGCCTTCTCCATGTACTCCTGTTGTTGACCATCGCTTCGTTGATATTCTTCTCCCTGAGATCTACATTTATACAATCTTTCCACCTTGTTTTGGGTCTTCCTCTTCTTCTGTTTCCCTGTACTTCCATCTCCATGACTTCTCTTCCCACGTGCTCTTCTCCAACTCTTCTCCTTAGGTGTCCGTACCATCTGAGTCTAGACTCTTGAATCTTCTTAGAAACTTCTACCACTTTCACTGTTCCTCTTATATACTCATTTCTTATCTTATCTCTTCGTGTAACTCCTACCATCCATCTCAGCATCCTCATCTCCGCCACGTCCAACTTCTTTTCTTCTGTCTTCTTTAACGGTGCAGCTTCCAAGCCGTACGTTAAGGATGGTCTGACTACGGCTTTGTGCACTTTGCCCTTCAATCTAACTGGGACTCTTCTATCACATAGCACTCCTGATACTTTCCTCCAGTTGTTCCATCCACACTGAATTCTAAAATTGATCTCCTTCTCCATTCCGACAGTATCATCAACCATTGAGCCAAGATACTTGAAAGTTCTAACTCTCTTCAAGTTCATATCACCTAGTTTGATCGTTGCCTGTTGGTCACCAGCAATATCTGTGGTGAAATACTCCGTCTTAGTCCTGCTTATCCTGCTTATCCTCATTCCTCGGTTTTCTAGTGCATATCTCCATTCTTCTAGCTTCCTTTCCAAAATTATTCTGTCCTCAGCTACCAGTACAATGTCATCAGCGTAGAGAACGCCCCATGGGGGATCCTCTCTCACATTTTCCGTTGTTACATCAAAGACTATGTTAAAAAGTAAAGGACTAAGGGCCGATCCTTGGTGTAGGCCAACTTTCACTTCAAATTCTTCTGTGGTGCCCACTGTACTCCTCACTCTCGTTTTAACATCTTTGTAGCATTCCTTTATCATCCTTATATATTTTTCCTGCACCCCTCTCTCTCGTAAACTTCTCCAGACTTCCTGTCGCGGCACTCTGTCATAAGCTTTTTCTAAGTCAATAAAAACCATATGCAGCACTCTTTGCTTCTCCTGATGTTTCTCCATAGTCTGCCGAAGGGAGAAAATGCCGTCGACCGTTCCCACTCCTACCATGAAACCAAGTTGTTGCCTGCCGATGTTGACCACTTGCCTTAGCCTCGAGTCTAAGATTCTCTCCAGGATCTTCAAAGTATGAGACATCAACTTGATGCCTCTATAGTTTTCACAACTCTGGATGTCTCCTTTCTCCTTAAAAATTGGTATCAGTGTACTTTCTCTCCACATTTCTGGGATAGCTTCTCTCTCCACTACCTCCTTCATCAGTAAACATAGCTTACAGTAAACATAAAAATGGTACTGAAAGAACAATAAAAATAGTAATGATGGTGATAGTGGTGATTGGTGGTGGTGATTGGTGATGATGATAATAATGGTGGTGATTGTTGATGATAATAATGGTGGTGATGGTGGTAATTGCAGATAATTATGATGGTGATGATGATGATGATAATGGTAGTGATGGTGGTCATGGTGATTGGTGATGATGATAATAATGGTAGTGGTGGTGGTGATTGGTGATGATGATAATAATGGTAGTGATGGTGATTGGTGATGATAATAATGGTAGTGATGGTGGTGAATGGTGATGATGATAATAATAGTAGTGATGGTGGTGATTGGTGATGATGATAATGGTGGTGATGGTGGTGATTGGTGATGATGATGATAATGGTTGTGATGGTGGTGATTGGTGATGATGATGATAATGGTTGTGATGGTGGTGATAGTCATGATGATAATAATGGTAATGATGGTGGTGATTGGTGATGATCAAGATGGTAGTGATGGTGGTGATGATAATGGTAATGGTGATTGGTGGTGGTGGTGGTGGTGATGGTGTTGATTGACAATGATGGTAGTGATGATGATGATGATGGTGTTGATTGACAATGATGGTAGTGATGATGATGATGATGGTGGTGATTGGTGATGATAATGATGGTAGTGATGATGATGATGATGATGGTGGAGATTGACAATGATGGTAGTAATGATGATGATGATGGTGGGGATTAACAATGATGGTAGTGATGATGATGATGGTGGAGATTGACAATGATGGTAGTGATGATGATGATGATGATGGGGATTGACAATGATGGTAGTGATGATGATGATGGTGTTGATTGACAATGATGGTAGTGATAATGATGATGATGATGGGGATTGACAATGATGGTAGTGATGATGATGATGATGGGGATTGACAGTGATGGTAGTGATGATGATGATGATGGTGGTGATTGACAATGATTAATAATAATGATGATGATAACACTAAGGTTCGTCTTCTCACTACCTCCCGGACAGTAATGCCAGTTATGTCACTGAAAATATCAACCAAGATTCCGGGCAGTATCATCTGGCCGTTGGCAAATTGGACATTAGAACCAGAGAGGTTGAATCCACTCCAGGCAGGTAAGTCAAGTTGTGGGTCTGGCAGAAACAAGAAAGAAATACCCGGCACGTTAAAATATATAATATATAGAAATAAAATTAATAATGAAAGAGAGAAAGAGAGAGATTGATTCATAGATATACAGTACAGTACAGAACAATAGCGGAATATATTTCATTTGATATGGTTATAAAATCGATCGCAGAAAGAACAATATATATATATATATATATATATACTCGTACACTTACTTCCATTCGAGAAAGGCCCGATAAAGGCTTGAAAGATTTGCTCGTTAATTAGACCCATATTTTCGTCAGAGCAAACCCTCTCCATGTTGGTTTTAGTTCCTTTTGACATGCTGGTACTTAATTGTAGTTTCAGTTCACCTTGCGGACAGTCAGTGGGTGTATCAATGGTGGTACCAGTGGGTGTGTCAGTGTTGGTATCAGCGGGTGTATTAATGGTATCAGTGGGAAGGGAGGAATCAGTGGTGGTGGCAACAGTGATCAATATATCTGAAAAACAAAACAAAAACGAAACTAATGTATTCAGAGAAAACTTTGGTGTATTCTGTATAATGGATAGGTCTATTTTACACACACACACACACACAATATTATAGTTAACATTATATATCTATAGCTAAGATGCCTCGCTCCCTCCAGGCAGGAAGCATGAAACAGTAGGAGAAAGCACATTTTCCCTGAATATTGCATTGGTAACACTGACTACCGATATCGGTATTTCGTCGAAAAAAAAAAAATCTTTTTATTTTCTTGATGCAAAAGTTTTGTTAATCTAGCATATATTATTCATAATAAATAGCAATTCTTATTGAATTACATACAGACCTTGCATATTTATCAGCCACTTATTGTTTTTGTACCCAGGGACTTCGTCAGTGAAAAGAAAAGCGAAAAATAAAGAATTCAGTTTTGTAATACAGCAGAACTGTATACCAATATGAAATTGAAATGACCAAGAATGCATTATATTTTGTATCAGTGAGTATTGAGTATTGTCTTTACATTTAAAATATTTAGTAGTGGCCATAAAAGCTATCACCAAATGTGATAAAGATTATAAACACAAGTCACATTTTACTGTGGCTTCCTTCGTGTTTACAAGTATATCTTTTGAAGTTTTCAGTGATAGGCCTAATTGTTAATTAAAGATATGATTACTCATGATGCTTGTGTCAAATGATATATATATTTTTTCAACATCAACCTTTAAAAATCCGTATTGTATTATTATCGTACATAGGCAATCTTTAATGCCTTGAGTTGATGGAACAAAGTTAAACGGCTGTAGTGAACCAAGCACCTTACGGTTCATAGATCTCACTTGTCTCACGCATCATTAACCTCACTTGTCTGCCTGCGAGCACGCGCTTACCTGCCCAAGATCGGCGCCTGGCTAGGTGAGCGTCGGCGGTCGGCCATTATCTCACCAGCGCTCCACCTGGAAGGTTCTCCTTCCCTAACCTGCCGAAACCAACGCCACACCAAAACATCAAGACGTGTCTCTTTCCACACACCAAAGCTACACCAAGATATTACACACCACTACGGCAGGCGGGTTGGACCACTACAAGATGCTTGGCTACTACTCATATTTACTGTGCAACAACTAAATTGTACGGTGTATTAGAGTCTGTTCACCTCCGGTAGTAACACAGCCCCTTGTGTTTACACTGTTATGAGAACTTTGCTGTTTTCATTTTGGTTCAATGGCCACTGTGTCAGTAAAAATAACATTCACTACGTACAGTCTCCTCCACTACCACGTTCATCACTCCAGCGTTGTCAATGTTTGTACCCCACAAGGTATGAACCTCCAGTTTCGACTCACATATCCGAAACACATGCCAGGAGTAAATCGGGGTTATGGTAATGGAGGGGTGTAGGCTTGAGAATGGTGTGGTGCATGTTTTACCGAGTAAAGTTAGCGAGAGGATTGTAAGCAGTAATGCTGTACTAAATTATATGTCAACTATATACATCTGTTACATAACAAACATGACATTGGTAGACCACAACATTGTGATGGTTAGTAAAGTCATTAGTTATTGTAAATTACCAGTATATTATACTCTCAAACGGTAAAAGAAATGCTGGGTTGGTGAGGCAGTAGCTAGTCTCAGCCAGATGTCTCTATGAATGTTTAGTATATGCCAGCTATCGGCATCGCATCTTGGTTTTAAGTAATATTTCATGTTCTACATCATAACGTTAATGATAGTTATTACACATAATAAGTAAATTATATTGAATGTGAAGTTTAAACGTCACAATGTTCCTAGAACATAACATATTAAAATCAGGCCTCATAAATTTCCATAGGTTGGTCCCACCAAGTTAATTATTGTGATGACGATGGCTTTATTTTCTGTCAATTATAACAAATATCTTCAATTTACGAGCATTGTGAACATTGATAGTAGTGTCATGACTGTTGATATTTTACGATGAAATTTGACTGCTCCGACCGAGGTAATATTTTATTATCATTACATATTGAACTTTCACACACTTCAGTTTTGACATTACTAAGCGGTTATAGACGGATTGAGCGAGGATGCCAACAAAATTAATACATTTACAGTTAAAGTCGAGAATACCTTGAAAGTCATCTCTCTCTCTCTCTCTCTTCACACACATTAATTGGCGTACATAGTTGTGGTTACTTGCATCATATCGTCATGGCCTAAACTCAATTAATATTAATGAAATAAGTTGTCTTGTGTAAATAGAGTATTGTAAATCACAAATAAGGTGCATGTCAATCTGTATCAAATTGAAATATCAGAATATTTATTTATGTATGCCCTGAATCAACCAACACCTTGAAGCTCGACTGTATTCATCAACTCCGACACATATGAAGCATCCAACACCTTAAATATGTGATTTATGTTTCCATCCTCACCCAATCCATCTATGATCACAAAGTAATGTGAACAATAATGGTTCACTATATAATGAAAAATATATAATGAATTATCTTTAGTCGGAACTGTCAAGAAACAACTTTTAATGACAACTGTCAGTACACAAGTACTACTGTTTTAATGTTCATCAAATGTTGGACATTGTTGTTACTGACAAATCTGCGTCATCGTCACAAAATAAATACCATATTAATATGCAATGACTAACTTGAAGGAACGAGCCTATCTTGACTTGTGGGGACTAATGGTGGTGTGGAATATTATAGCAACACGGTGACGTGCTTAAATTCCACATTAGAGATATTATTCTTACCTGCAGTAACTATCATTATCGTTATGATGTAGAACATGAAACAAAAACTCCACCAAGTGTTACTATTATCTTTGACCTATATTGAGCATTCATAAAAATAGCACCAAGCCAAGACATCTGCATTACAGCTTACAGTTCCTTACCCTGCCTCCATAGAACACCACACCCAAGCGCCCACCACCCCTCAATCAACCTCCCACTGACATGAATCATATTGGTGTGTGTTTCGGATACTAGAGTCGACGACACTGGAGGTTCACACCTTGTGGGTTACACACATTGACAACGCTGGAGTGATGAACGAGGCAGTGGAGGAGACTGTACGTACATTATATTTATGTGATTCTATAAAGAACACCATTTATTATGAACATAAAAAATAGTAACGAATATATTTAATTAAGCCTTTGCATAAGTATTGGTAGTCAGTGTAACCAATGTGCAAATTACAGGGAAAAGTTGTTTTCTATTACTGGTTTTTGTGACGGTGATGTGAAAATGATAGATAATGTAATTTATAATATGACAATTACAACTTACCTTGCCCGGTTAATTTATGATCTTCGTTGGTTGGCTGCAGCGAAGAAAGTACTCAGGGTTAACTCCCCGTTTAGGCCTCAATCATCACGCACATAATAAATTTTTATGTTAAGGGTTCTTCCCGATATATATGTATTTATATAGATAACAAATCTACTGGTGCATTTAAACAACCAATTGCAAATTTTCTATATTTATTCAACTCCAGTATGCCAACATGAATAAATTAATTTCACACACACACACACACACACACACAACTCACGCTACGCTAACTAGCTCGCTCTCGCTACCTCTCGGCTCTCGCTCACGTGACGATAGTCTAGGTTACGTTAACACCGTAAGTTTCTATCAATTGTTACGCAAGTTGGAATATTTTTCTAATGTCCCACACTTAGAGTCTCACAACACACTCGTAATTTTCTTCAAAGATCCAGCTTCCCCCTCACCTAATTCAGTTACTGAACCAGCGTCAATGCAACTAGTCAGTATACAACTGTAAAGCCTTGTGAATCGCGTAATATACAA
Source organism: Petrolisthes cinctipes (assembly GCA_033782935.1). Lineage (NCBI taxonomy): Eukaryota > Metazoa > Arthropoda > Malacostraca > Decapoda > Porcellanidae > Petrolisthes > Petrolisthes cinctipes. The sequence goes on from JAWQEG010005223.1 coordinate 272,661, forward strand.
CGAATTCGGCGTTTACGTTGATCACTCCCCACTGCACACGTGGAGGATTGATCTAGGTAAGGGAAGCTGACGATACGAGTGTGTTCCTTCCTTCGAGTGTGTCCTGTTCCAACTGACCCCAATTCTTCCTCTTGACTGGAGGCTGAAATTTCAAAATTTCTACTGACTCCTCCTCCTATCTTTGTTCGTTTTTCCTAACTGGCTACGATTTACATTGTACCCACTTATTCCTGAGTTATACATGCAATTGCAATTTACCTATGGCGTGCTAATAATTCCCGATAATTCCCCTCCACTTCACGATCATTTACAATACCATAAGTTACCCAGGTAGCATAATTATTAATACAAATTGTAATTAATGTACGAACACCTATATGACTGAATGTGGCAAATTCAGTTGAAACCCCGGCCTTCCTGACCCTTTTCTAATTTTGGCTACTAATCCGGTACCTGCGGATTAAGACTACCTGCACCCACAACTTAACCCACTCCTGTCTCCTTTGTCTCATGAATGGAATATTCCAGAACCTTCTCTAGAACATTCTATATTGACACCAGTATGGAATTTTCCAACTCTCTGTAATTCAAATTACGTCACGAGTATTATGTCTGACTCGTGACATTCGCCCACACAAAGAGACATTGCTCTATGCAATGTTTAATAGATTCGTGAAGTGGTAACGACGCCTTTGCATGTATAAATTTACAATAATAATTCATCCACACATCACTTATTCTTGTATGTGTCAATTACTATCACCAGTTACGTGTTCATTTTTGCCAATGAGTGGAAAACTCCCAACAGTTACTTTAGCTTTTCAATCTTAGGAAGAAACTCCGAGACAAGAATGAATGTACCTGGTAATTTCTGCTCAGTACAATTTGTACACATTTAAGCAATATATAAGTGTGGTGTAAGTAATGCATTGTGTATTTGTTACATAATATGTAAGTAAAATGCAATAATATCTCTGGAAGGCAATATATATATTAGTGAATTATCCGAGCCTTGGATCAGAGTAAACCGCTAGAATCTGTGTCTTGGATAAGGTTACACAAAATACTGCAATAATAATTCTGGAAGGCAATATATTGTTAGTAAATTATCCGAGCCTTGGATCAGAGTAAACCGCTAGAATCCGTGTCTTGGATAAGTTGCACAAAATACAATACATAGAACATCGGATTTTCCCAACACCCTAGGAACCCCCTTGATCTGAGTCGCATAAGACTCGTGCTCGTTGCGCTCGGAGAGGTAACAATTTACGAGCAATTCGACCCGGAGGATACTTCTGCCAGTCGATCTACGCATGAATATTTACTCGGTTAACTCTCCTTCAAGCAATCGTGACATAAGGTCCGCCCCGACATTAGCACTTCCCTTTATGTATCGCACAGTGAAGTTGAACTGTTGCAGATAGAGGGCCCAGCGCATAAGTCGTGCGTTGGCGTTCTTGGATGTACGCAAACTCTCCAGAGGCATATGATCGGTTTCTAACACAAAATTATCACCATACAGATAGTAGTAGTATTTCTTAATACCTTCTACTACTGCCAGAAGTTCCTTTTCCACTGTACTGTAATTTTCTTCAGCAGACTTCAGTTTACGACTGTGATATGCAACAGGGAATATTTCCCCATCCTTCTCCTGGAATAGGACTGCACCAAGACCATACTGAGAAGCATCAGTCCTAAGTATAAATGGCCGTTGGTTGTCAGGCAACTGCAAGATCGGTTCCTTGCAAAGAAGATTCTTAAGTGAAACGAATGCTTCTTCTTGCTCCGACCCCCATGAGATTTTATTAGGAGCGTTCTTCCTTAACAGCTCACTAAGTGGATGTGCAATGACAGAAAAGTTTGGGATAAACTTACGGTAATAACCTGTAAGACCCAAGAATGAACGCACCTGTTTCTTTGTAACGGGTCGTGACGCATCCTTGATTTTCTTTATCTTGTCATTCTGGCACCCACAACGTCCCCCACCTACAGTGTGACCCAAAAATTGTACCTCCTTCTGAAACAATTCACACTTAGATGGTTTGACTGTCATGTTATATTCCTGCAGTCGTTGTAAGACAGCTTGCAATATCACAATGTGCTCCTCAAACGTGGTTGAATGCACGAGAACATCGTCAACAAAAGCTTCAACCCCTTTAATGCCATGTAATACTTGACGCATGACACGATTAAACACGGCGGGAGAATTAGTGAGACCAAAAGGTAGTACCTTGAAATGATACAGCCCATTTGGTGTGGATATAGCCGTGAGGAGACGACTTCGTTTCTCCAGTGGTATCTGAAAGAAACCCTTAGCCAAATCCATCTTAGAGAACACCTGAGTATTGCTAATCCTAGCAAAAATCTCTTGCTGATCACACATGGGTTCTGCATCGACCCTAGTGACAGCGTTGACATGCCGGTAATCCCCACAAATGCGTACACCACCGTCCTTCTTCCGAACCACAACAATAGGGCTGGAATAAGACGAGTCCGACCTTTCAATAATACCAGCTGCTTCCATGTCATTAATTTCCTTACGTACTGTATCAATCAGCCGTACAGGAATAGGATATGGTTTCACCCTCACTGGTGTGTCGCTCGTAAGCTGTATCTCATGACAGGCTACGTTAGCAACAGCAGGCCTGTCAGAGAACACACGTGAATATTTTGCCAGTACCGCATTGACTCTTGCAAGCTGGTCTGGTCTTAAATTCTCCGAAACGGAGACCTCAGCCACTGTCTCACCTTGACGAGCTTCAGCCGTCTGGGGAGTATATCCCTCGTCACCCTCGGGAATTACCACAGCAGCGCTAACCATGTCTACTGCTGGGGAAAAATGACCACGGACTAGACTTAACACTTCACTCTGTTCTGAGGTGATGTTACAACAGCCTGCCCCAAATGTGGTAACAATGGAAGTACACCCCTGTTGGGTGGTGTAATATTCCTTAAGCATATTAATATGGAACCGCTTGGCTTCACCTTTGATTTTAACTATGTAGTTAAGGTCATTCACCTTCTTGACTACTTCAAAGGGACCCTTCCACTGAGCCAACAACTTATTATGAGCTGTTGGTAACAGAACGAGACACTTCCCCCCTACCTGTAGCGTTCGGAGCTTAGTTTTCCTATCATAGTAGGACTTCTGAATCTCCTTCGCTTTAGCTAACTCCTGCTTTGCAATCTCGCAGGTTTGCTGTAATCGTTCTGCCAAATCAATTACATAAGAATAAGTGGTTTTCACCACGGGATCCGATTCCTCATCGTCCCAAAGTTCACGTAGAACCTGAAGTGGTCCTCGAGCAGGTTTACCATACACTAACTCGAATGGACTAAATTGCAACGATGCCTGAGGTGCTTCGCGATACGCGAACAGTAGTGGCGAGATATACCTGGACCACTCCCTAGGTTGTTCTACTGCCATCCTCCTCAACATTTTCTTGAGAGTACCATTAAACCTCTCACACAACCCATTACACATTGGATGATAAGGTGTTGTCCTCAACCCTTTAACTGAGAGTAATCTCCACAATTCCTCCATCATCGCGGAGGTAAATTGACTGCCTCGGTCGGACAATACCTGCTTTGGTATGCCGACACGACAGAATATATCCAACAAGGCTTCAGCCACTGTAGTGGCTTCAATATCACGCAGAGGCACTGCTTCAGGCCATCTGGTGGCGAAATCCACACAGGTAAGAATATACTTGGCACCGTCCGTAGCCCTCGGAATAATCGGTCCAACAATATCAACCGCTACTCTCTCAAATGATTCTGAGATTAGCGGTAGAGGTTTGAGAGGTGCAGGCTTCACCCGACCCCTGTCACACGTTTTCTGACAAACGTCACATGACCTCAACAATCTCCCTATCTCTCTCCCCATACCTGGCCAATAGAAATGAGACTGAATCCTATCAATTGTTTTCCTCATCCCCATATGACCCCCTAATATAGAATGATGACCAAGGGTAAACACAGCCTGTCGGTATTTCTCTGGTACGAGAAACTGAACCCTCTCTTCCCCATCGGGGTTTACTGTACGTCGGTAAAACCTGTTTCTCCTCCTGACATAACTGGTTACAATACCATGTCGATCTCTACTCTCACCCTCAAGTGCCTGCTTGCGAACAAGTGCCAATGAAGGGTCACTTGCTTGCTCTGCAATTACATCCTCGCAATTGACGAGGTCGGAGGCAGTTGTCACTTGAAGTGGAACAACTGTTTTCTTCGCCTGCGCCATACCCCTGGTTACAGCAGCTGCACCAGTCTGTGTGGAAACTTCCACTGAACACGCATTCTTAACCCCTGGTATATTTCCTATTACCAAATCTGACACAGGATTTTGCATGACTGCTGCAATTACCTGGCCTGTATAAAATGGACTCTCCACTGCAACTTTAGCAAGAGGATAGAGCCTCCTGGTACCATCAATCATAGTGATAGTTACCTGCTCCCCTGTAAAATCATTAGAAGCAACTAAACCATCAGCGACACAACACCCCGATGACCCATTATCTCGAAAGACTTCAACAGATATCCCGTTAACCATTCCCGGACAAATATGGAAACCAGACTTACCTTTCGAGACTCCTGTCGCGTTTAGTCACAATTGATGAGGTTCGTGAACCGACTGAGGCACTCGTGGTTCTACACTAGGTTGAACCGCCACAGGTGAATACTGTGGTTCACCCTGTGTTGCAGCTGCCGATCGCTGATAATAACCCTTATTTCCACCGTGGTTATTACTATTTTTCCAGTTACTTTTTCCTTGGTAACGGTACTGATTGGACTGCTGCGAATAGTGATTATTACCTTGTTTCTGGGTATGATTAAAATGAGGTTTAGGTTGCAGACGAACAATTTGACTCTGCTGCTGTGACTGATTTTTACTCGACTGGTTATATGAAACAGCAGAGTTCTGAGAAGGCTTATCCGACTGATTAATTTTCTTATTAGGCTGAATCCGCGTGTGGTAACCATACGCGGTGAAATGGGCGTCGGACATATCCACCATCGTTTGCAACATTTTCACCTTGTTGGTTTTCAGCTGAGCCGACAATTCTGGAGGGCAAGACTTCTCCAACTGTGTACGAAGCAACAAGTCTTTTACCCCCTCCAACGTCTTAGGTGTTTCGGCCTTATCTAACCACTGATCCAGGTAACTGGTCAGACGTGCACTAAACTGTGCAACAGTCTCCTTATCCTGTAAGGATGCACGCCAAAACTGATTCCTAGCGTCATCGACCGTCAACCCATACGCTTGTAACAAAGCCTTTTTCATGTTCTCGTAATCTCTGGCGGTACTGTCGAGTCGGTGGAGAATACTAAGTGCTTTTCCATCGAATAAATTAATAAACTCGAGCTTCTTTATATCATCATCTAATCTATAAGTGTCTGCAACCATTTCGAATCGCTCAATAAACGGCTCGATATCGTCTCCCTCTACGTATTTTGACAGTTGTAACCTTGGGGTCACGGTGGTTGAGCTTACAACATTACTTCCACTCGCACGTACTTGCAGTTCCAATACTTCCTTTTCATGTTCCCATTTCAATTTTTCTTGCTCTCTCTGTTCCCTTTCATTTTCTCTTATGGCCGCCCTTTCAAGCCTTTCTTCTTCTTGGCGGCCCTTCACGTACACTTGAAGTTCGGCCTTACCTTCAATTCCCAATAGTTGAGCCTCTCCCAATAATTCTTGTACGGTAGACATTTTTTCTTAATTTAATTTCTATCGTTTCGGTTGCCTTAATTTCTGGACAGTTATGACTATCTACTCGTGAAAGTGTGCGCGTGTGTGACTGGAGTTAATACAACGAATCAGGTCCCACGTTTGGGCGCCAAATATGTGACGGTGATGTGAAAATGATAGATAATGTAATTTATAATATGACAATTACAACTTACCTTGCCCGGTTAATTTATGATCTTCGTTGGTTGGCTGCAGCGAAGAAAGTACTCAGGGTTAACTCCCCGTTTAGGCCTCAATCACCACGCACATAATAAATTTTTATGTTAAGGGTTCTTCCCGATATATATGTATTTATATAGATAACAAATCTACTGGTGCATTTAAACAACCAATTGCAAATTTTCTATATTTATTCAACTCCAGTATGCCAACATGAATAAATTAATTTCACACACACACACACACACACACAACTCACGCTACGCTAACTAGCTCGCTCTCGCTACCTCTCGGCTCTCGCTCACGTGACGATAGTCTAGGTTACGTTAACACCGTAAGTTTCTATCAATTGTTACGCAAGTTGGAATATTTTTCTAATGTCCCACACTTAGAGTCTCACAACACACTCGTAATTTTCTTCAAAGATCCAGCTTCCCCCTCACCTAATTCAGTTACTGAACCAGCGTCAATGCAACTAGTCAGTATACAACTGTAAAGCCTTGTGAATCGCGTAATATACAACGAATTCGGCGTTTACGTTGATCACTCCCCACTGCACACGTGGAGGATTGATCTAGGTAAGGGAAGCTGACGATACGAGTGTGTTCCTTCCTTCGAGTGTGTCCTGTTCCAACTGACCCCAATTCTTCCTCTTGACTGGAGGCTGAAATTTCAAAATTTCTACTGACTCCTCCTATCTTTGTTCGTTTTTCCTAACTGGCTACGATTTACATTGTACCCACTTATTCCTGAGTTATACATGCAATTGCAATTTACCTATGGCGTGCTAATAATTCCCGATAATTCCCCTCCACTTCACGATCATTTACAATACCATAAGTTACCCAGGTAGCATAATTATTAATACAAATTGTAATTAATGTACGAACACCTATATGACTGAATGTGGCAAATTCAGTTGAAACCCCGGCCTTCCTGACCCTTTTCTAATTTTGGCTACTAATCCGGTACCTGCGGATTAAGACTACCTGCACCCACAACTTAACCCACTCCTGTCTCCTTTGTCTCATGAATGGAATATTCCAGAACCTTCTCTAGAACATTCTATATTGACACCAGTATGGAATTTTCCAACTCTCTGTAATTCAAATTACGTCACGAGTATTATGTCTGACTCGTGACATTCGCCCACACAAAGAGACATTGCTCTATGCAATGTTTAATAGATTCGTGAAGTGGTAACGACGCCTTTGCATGTATAACTTTACAATAATAATTCATCCACACATCACTTATTCTTGTATGTGTCAATTACTATCACCAGTTACGTGTTCATTTTTGCCAATGAGTGGAAAACTCCCAACAGTTACTTTAGCTTTTCAATCTTAGGAAGAAACTCCGAGACAAGAATGAATGTACCTGGTAATTTCTGCTCAGTACAATTTGTATACATTTAAGCAATATATAAGTGTGGTGTAAGTAATGCATTGTGTATTTGTTACATAATATGTAAGTAAAATGCAATAATATCTCTGGAAGGCAATATATATATTAGTGAATTATCCGAGCCTTGGATCAGAGTAAACCGCTAGAATCTGTGTCTTGGATAAGGTTACACAAAATACTGCAATAATAATTCTGGAAGGCAATATATTGTTAGTAAATTATCCGAGCCTTGGATCAGAGTAAACCGCTAGAATCCGTGTCTTGGATAAGTTGCACAAAATACAATACATAGAACATCGGATTTTCCCAACACCCTAGGAACCCCCTTGATCTGAGTCGCATAAGACTCGTGCTCGTTGCGCTCGGAGAGGTAACAATTTACGAGCAATTCGACCCGGAGGATACTTCTGCCAGTCGATCTACGCATGAATATTTACTCGGTTAACTCTCCTTCAAGCAATCGTGACATAAGGTCCGCCCCGACATTAGCACTTCCCTTTATGTATCGCACAGTGAAGTTGAACTGTTGCAGATAGAGGGCCCAGCGCATAAGTCGTGCGTTGGCGTTCTTGGATGTACGCAAACTCTCCAGAGGCATATGATCGGTTTCTAACACAAAATTATCACCATACAGATAGTAGTAGTATTTCTTAATACCTTCTACTACTGCCAGAAGTTCCTTTTCCACTGTACTGTAATTTTCTTCAGCAGACTTCAGTTTACGACTGTGATATGCAACAGGGAATATTTCCCCATCCTTCTCCTGGAATAGGACTGCACCAAGACCATACTGAGAAGCATCAGTCCTAAGTATAAATGGCCGTTGGTTGTCAGGCAACTGCAAGATCGGTTCCTTGCAAAGAAGATTCTTAAGTGAAACGAATGCTTCTTCTTGCTCCGACCCCCATGAGATTTTATTAGGAGCGTTCTTCCTTAACAGCTCACTAAGTGGATGTGCAATGACAGAAAAGTTTGGGATAAACTTACGGTAATAACCTGTAAGACCCAAGAATGAACGCACCTGTTTCTTTGTAACGGGTCGTGACGCATCCTTGATTTTCTTTATCTTGTCATTCTGGCACCCACAACGTCCCCCACCTACAGTGTGACCCAAAAATTGTACCTCCTTCTGAAACAATTCACACTTAGATGGTTTGACTGTCATGTTATATTCCTGCAGTCGTTGTAAGACAGCTTGCAATATCACAATGTGCTCCTCAAACGTGGTTGAATGCACGAGAACATCGTCAACAAAAGCTTCAACCCCTTTAATGCCATGTAATACTTGACGCATGACACGATTAAACACGTCTTCTACTTCTCTCTGTTCCAGCACTCCCTCCTTACTTGGTCAAGCCCTCTTTTACATGCACATTTCTCTCCCTCATGTACTCCTCCACACTGTGCACCCACCTGACTGGTGGTCTGCATCTCATTCCAGGTCCCTCCACCTCACTCTCGAATGATCAAACACCTTCCGTCTTACATTCTCTCCATATGTCCAAACCTCCTCAATAAACTTAGCTATACTCTCTCAATCACTCCACATTCACCACCAACTGCCTTTTCACTCAGATCACTCCTCTCATATACATTCTCATTACTTTCCCCATCCCACCTTGTCAGGCCACATGCTTCTCTCAGGTAACTCATCTCCACCGTACCTAGCCTTTTCTAAACTGTTGTGCTCCGTCAGTGTTGGCAGGACTATCCTATTTCTCAGTTCCCTTTTCACCTCCATGCTCACACTTCTACCCTTCATGATTCTCCCAAGAGAGTCTATGACCTGCCTACCCAGCACTGGTCGTTCTCTCTCTCTCTCCATGCTCCCATATTTACATACCACTTTTTCTAAATATTTAAACTCCTTCACTTCCTCCATCCTCTCACTTCCCGAAGTTATCTCATACATGGTCCCTGTAGACACCCTCACCAATAAGGTGTTGCAAAGTCGATTACTTCAACCTCTGCCCTTACTTTTGCCAACATTCACCTTTAGTTTCCTTCTTTTACATACACCTTGAAACTCATTCACCACCCTCTGCAACTCCCTCTCAGCAACACAGAACCATTTTCCTCCATTCAGCCTCAGCTCGCACCCAATCCACCCACCCACACATACTGTACTTACATGCATACATATCTTATTGCAGACACACATACATAGAATTTGTACACACACACTTACACATACAGATATAATATATAGTTATCCAATTATATCTGTATGTGTATATTATACACATACAGATATAATATAGTTAACACATACAGTCATATATTCATACATACTGTACAGCATATAAACACATTCTACCATCATCCATCTCCTCAGTAGCAAATTTGATTCTAAGTGTGCTGTTATTTTGTCCACCATGATGCTCTCCATGAGTTTACAGACTATCGAGGTTAAACTGATGGGTCTGTAGTTTGACGGTTGGCTAGCATCTCCCTTCTTGAAGATAGGAGTCACCTCTGCCTCACGCCAGTCTCTAGGAACGCATCCAGTCTGGATTACCCTGTTGAAGACCATGCACAGGTGCCGTGATACTTCACCATGCACTTCTTTCAACACTCTAGGTAAGAACCCATCCGGACCGGGGGACTTGTTTGCTTTTAATTCGATTATTTTTCTCTCGATTTCTTCTTGGGTGAAGACCATTGACTCCAACTTCTCACTGAAGGAGTCCAAAGGTTCGGGAATGGGACCACTCTCCTCAGAGAATACTGAAGAGAAATACTCATTTAAGAGGTTAGCATTTTCTGCATCAGAGTGCATCAATGCTCCATCCTCATTCACCAAGGGACCAATCCTGCGTCGGATTGGTTTACGGCCATTCACATAACTGAAAAACTCCTTGGGGTTCTCTTTGCAGAGTCTAGCCACACGGACCTCCTCAGCACGCTTAGCCGCCCTTATTTTGGACTTCACGTTTCGATTCAGTCTTCTATGACCGTCAAAGTCCCCAGATGCCTTCGCTCGACGATACGCAGTTCTCCTCTCCCTTAGTAGGTTACGGATTTCCCGATTAAACCACTTAGGTTGAATGAACTTCTGACCTGTTCCCTTCAGAGGAATAAAGCGTGACTGAAGTTCCATGAAGGAAGACAAGAATGACCTCCACAGATCATCAGCACTCTCTCCCTCCTCTAGTTCCATTTCAGCAACGCTTTCACGAAGACCTGCAAAGTTCGCTCTCCCCATGTCTAATTTTCTATGCACCGGGGTCACGGACTCCATATTAGGGACCTTAACTGAAAACCTTATAAGCTTGTGGTCGCTTCCACCTATTTCTTCGTTTACAGAGAGGTCTTGAATGATGTCATCCTCGGAGGTGAGGACCAAGTCGAGTATGTTAGCACCTCTTGTTGGCTCCCTTACCCATTGAGTGAGGAATTCATCATTTACAAACTCCAAGAGTGGTGTGTTCTCGGCAGAGGGCTCTCTGGTTGCCCAGTCAACATGTGTGTTGAAGTCCCCCATAAGGATGCACACCCTGCCGTCCACTAGTTCACCCAGCAACTGGTATAGATCCCTGTCTATCTCATTGAGTTGTCCAGGGGGTCTATAAAGCAGCAGGGTTCTGTATTTTGCAGTGCCTATTTCTAGGTCAACTCCAAGGAGCTCGTGGTTCGATGTGATGTTGCAGGTCATCGATTTGATAGAGTTCTTTACATACAACAGCACACCACCACCCCCTCTGTCCTCTCTATCTTTGTGGAAGAGTTGGTAGCCTGGAATTACGAATTCCCCTTCAAGATCTCTGTCTGAGGTTCTCAACCATGACTCTGTTATGGCCACCATCTCGGGTTCCTCTGTCGCAACGAGGGCCCGTAGTTCCAAAATCTTGTTTCGGATGGACCTGGCGTTGAACAATAGAACCTTCAGGGAACCCCCAACTGCAGGGCTCCCTATACTCTTCCGTTTCCCGGATTGGTCATTGTCTTGGTAGTGCTGGGGATATCCTTCTTCAGGATCTCAGCGAATGTCTTCTCTGGGGTCACTCTAGCATAGCGATGAGGGCTCTCCTCCACGCTCGGTCGAGTGCTCCTGAGACATCGTCGGACGGCGTCTTCCATTAATTTGGAAAGCACTTCTTTCCCCTTTAGTGAGAGATGTGTGCCATCCCTCTGGTAGAGGTCGTCTCTACCAAAGAGTGAGGTGTAGGGGTCCACAAAGAACACCCCCTCGGCAGTACACAAACCAGCCAGGCGCTGATTTACTGCAATGTTCTTTGACAGAGCAGTCCCTAAAGGGCCTCTCCTTGGGAGCATGCCAACAACTACCCTTCTGCGGGTTTTTAACCCACAGTCAT